>CAJQTV010002103.1:0-17805 GCA_907163055.1 Formica aquilonia x Formica polyctena | reverse complement strand
CCAAACATGCTTTGGCAAAAGGGTCCCCTTTTCCCCCACCCCCTTTGGGGAAACGCAACCCTTTTTCCTACCGTGTGCATCCCTTTGGCTATCTTCTCACACCCCCCCCTTGCGAACGTCGTATACCCGCGGCATCCTTCGCGCAAATCTCTCTCTCTTTTTTCTCCCCCCCAAACCCCCCCCCCAAAACCCCCCCCCCCCTTCGCGCGTCCCTTCCCAAAGTGCATCCCCCTCGCATCATCCGCCCCCCAACGTGCATGCCTCGCGCCATCTCTCCCAAAGTGCATGAAAAACGCAAATCCTTGCCCTTACCGCTCAAAATGGACGCTTCGCCCCGGTTTTTCCTTCCCCCCCAACGCTCATAGTTATCTTTAGCGCCCAATCCTTCCCCTTAAAACATTGCGGCCCCCCCCTCCCCGCAATCTCTCCCCAATCTCCCTTCGGGGGCCATCCCCCCTTTTCGCTTTCCCCTTTTCACCCCCCGGGGGTTTTCCCCCTCCCCAAAGGGTTTTAGGACGGGGGCCTCTACCCCCCCCCCCTTCCGGGGCCCGGGCCCCCCTTCCCCCAAACCTAAGGTTCGGGCCCCCTCCCTTTATCGGTTAGGACCCCCGGCCCCCCCTCACCCCCTTTTTCCGGGGACCCCTCGTCCATTGGGTTGGGCCCGGCCCCCCTCTCCCTCCCCGGGGGGGACCCCTTCGCCAAACCGGTTGGGAAACGCGTTTCCCCCCGGGCGTACTTCATACCCCCCCGCCCCGGGTTTCCCTCCCCCCTTAAAACCCCCCCCTCATAGGAGGGGGGTTAGAACCCCATAGCTTACTACTCATAGGGATTTCTTATTTTTTTTTTAGGTCTACCTGGGTGATTTTTTCAAATTTCGTTGCTTGACCCCCCCCCCTTTTTTCCCCTCCTTTTACATCCATTTGTTCTTTTTTCCCCCATCTGAACCCCCTTGGTCACTACCTCGCCTTGCGCTAAACAATTTTTTTAAATGGGGGGGTTTTTTTTTGGCTCGGTTCTTATGTATTGTTCTTTGCTCCCTATTTTTCATCATTTTTTTTTGCTGAGGTCTGCTTGTGTGTCATTCGATTATTCGATTTCCCTTTTTCTGAAGTTTTCACAAAAGGGAAAATTTTTAAATTAAAAAATTTTTACCCCCCGGTTTTTAACCCCCTTTTGGGGGGTTTTTCGTTATTTTGGTTTAGTCTCAAAAAATCCCACTTTTTTTTGGGTTCCTAAAAAATTTTTTCCCCCCCTTTTTTTTTTTTCCCCAAATAACCGAATCCTCGGGTTTGGCTAGAAATCCGACAAATATAAAAGGGGCGAGCTGGGGTTTTTCCCCGTTTTTTTTTTCCTTTTGATGAGGAAAGGTGCAAAAGCTCCCCCATCCAAAAAGGCCTTGGGTACTTCGGGCCTTTGGGGGAATTTTCGTTCCTTTTTTCCCCCCCCGGAACTCCACTTCAAAGTTAGCATGAATCATTCTATTTTTAATAGGCTGCTGTTTTTCGCCCCCTTTTCAGCCCAAAAAAGGGGGAACGGCGGAAATTTTTGGGGGGGAAATTAGCAGGATCAAAAAAATTTTTTTTAAAAGGTCCGATTAGTTTTTTCTTTTTAACGTTTTCTTTTTGAGGAGTTTTACGCATGATCTTTCATGTTTTTTTCTAACTTGTCGAAAAAATTTTTGGAAATTTCCCCTTTTTTAAAATTTTTAAAAACCCCCTTATCCGTTCTAAAGCTTTTTAAAATTTTTAAAAACCTTTACCCCCTTCAAAAATTTTTTTTTTAAATTTTTTTAAATTTTTAAAATAAACCCCCTTTTTGTCCTTACTCTTAAAAAAAAAAAACCAAAATTTTTTACAAAAAAAGGGTGTCTTTTGGGTTTTCTTTTTTCCCCCTTTTGAACCGTCTATAGATGTGGGGGGCGGGGGCCCCGGCACAAGTAAAGGGGGGTTTTTTTTTCCAAGGGGGTCCCTCGATTGCCCCCCCATTGATACCTTATTTTAAAAATGGTTTTTTAGTTTTTTTTCCAATGCAGCACCCAAAAAAACAAAGAGGGGGTTTTTTATTTGGTGTAAAAAAATTTTCCGGGGGAACAAAACCTTTTTGTTTTTTTTTCCTGGGGGTTTTTTTTTTTTGATATGACAAAAATGTCATGCCATAAATTTTGTTCTGTCATGCTTGCAGTGTGTAGTTTAATTATACCTTGGGGGTTGGGATTTTTTATATCGGGGAACTATATAGAGGTTAACTAATCTACGAGCTTCAAGTATCCGTTGCCCCTTTTTTTTTTTTTTTTTCCCCCACGACACGGGGTAAACCGTTTTAAATTCTAATACCCTTTCCCCCTTTTTTTCTATCTGAGCCACTGACATCAAATTTCTTCTGCATTTTTGTTGCCATAACAAACGTTCTACAAGTTTTCTTTGTAGCCTTTATGATTTTTTTTGGGCTTGCAGTTTTATATCACCAACTCCTTTCCCCGGGTTTGTGATCCCTCGCCCCGATAAACTGCTATTTAAACAGTACCAAGGGGTTTTTAAAATTTAATACTTTGTAGGTTCTAAAAACCCTTCTCCCTTTTTACAAAAAGTGGTGCGTTGGGCACTATTATTAACCAAGCATCCTGTGACATAGTGCAATTTGCATCCGTGAATAAAGCAATCTGTTTTCCTTGGAGTATCGTCTTATCCCTTTTTCTTTCTTTTTCGGGATTGTTTTTCCCAAAATGTCCTTGTTTTCCGCAACTAAAAAAAATTTTTGTTTTGTATATTTTTCAGAAAATTTTTTTCTTACCTTTTTCGTCTGATATGCGACGATCTTTTTTTTGCTGTTCATCCTCGCATTTGGACATTCGTCTTTTTATATCCATGGTTAGGGCTTTCCCTTTTTTCGGTAGAAGTAAATTTCTCGTCCTCCAGACTTGCGAGTGTCATCATGAGAGCATCGTAGGTTTTAGGAAGACCAGAAAGCATAGCCTACGCCCCAAATCTTTTTCCTTAATCTCTGCTTCGCTTCACGTAAAAAATCTGAACAGATTTTTTGTCGACTTAAGTTTTGACTCCATGTTTCGTCATCTTTTAAAAGAATTCGAAAAAAATTGTCTCTTTGTTGCATTTTTCGCTGCCTCGACTTGGTTCATATATTTTTCGAGGACCAACCATGCTGCCTCAAACGTTTCACAATGTACTATATGAATTTTTTGATCGGATCTATTGATAGAGCAATGGTTGATAAAGCCTTTTTATCTTTCGACCTTTTGTCTTATCTTTTGCTAAAAACCGTGGCATCATCTTGTAATATAGTGGATCCATTTCATAATCCCACAATTCTCTTTGTATAAAACATCTTCATAGCAAATTTCCATTTTCGAAAATTTACTGCTATTAAAGTTTATAAAACCGATCGAACGTATTTTTTTTTTGGGGCCAGGTCTGGTTAAAATCGTACTCAAAATTTTTTAGAAAATTTCCGTATCCGCAATAGAAACTTTCCGGGCCCATAACCTTGTTGAAGGTTTTTTTATGGATTTAGGTATAATAAAGCAGAACGTGGTTAATTATAAAAATATTACGGCTGAAACATTATTTTTACTAGTATACAAAAAAGGGTTATGAATAGTGACTTTCCTTACCCCCGGTTTTCAAAAGTTTTGAGAGAAAAAAAAAAGAGACAGAATAAGTAGACGCGCACCCCGCGCAACAAAAAACTCTTTCCCCGCGAAACTAAACTCCTATCACAATATTTTTGTTTGTATTTCAAATCACAAAAAAAAAAAAAAAAAATTTTTTTTTAGTAATTTTTACCCGATTTAAAAGGGGAAAGAAAAATTATTGAATATCTTGTTTCCCAGAATCTTTTGTAGCTGTTTGTAGTGATTTTGCTTTCGTTTGTAGTTGAATAGTTTAAAAGTTACGACTTTTTTGCAATAAACAAAAAACGAAAACTTTGTAAATTTTTTAAAGATATCTCGAATCCGTTGCGCCATGTGTTTTTAGAATCGTTGGTATTTTGTTTTTTGGGTAGTGATTCTGCTTTCTTTTTTTAGTTGAAAAATTTTAAAAAGTTAAACGTTTTTAAAAAATAAAAAAATAACGTAACTTTTTAAATTTTTAAAAGATATGCGAACCCGCTTGCACCATGTTTTTTTTGAATCTTTTGTATTTGTTTGTAGGATTTTTTTTTCGTTTGTATTTGAATAGTTTAAAAGTTACAACGTTTTTAAAAAAAACAAATAATGTAATTTTGTCAATTTAAAGATATTTCGAATCCGCTTGCGCCATGTTTTTTAGAATCTTTTGTAGTTATTTGTAGTGATTTTGCTTTCTTTTTAATTTTGAATAGTTTAAAAGTTACGACTTTTGCTATAAAAAAGAAAACGTAACTTTGTAAATTTTTAAAAAAATCTTCAATCCCAAAAAAAAAAGTAAAACAAGGTAAAAAAAAATTACGCCAAATACATATCAAAAAAAAAACTTTAAAATTTTTCCTAAAAAAAAAAAAAAATAAAACTAAATATGAAATCAATAGTTAAAAACCCAAAATTTTAAAAAAAAAATTCAGTTTGTAAAAATTTCAAATTTTGAAAAAAATATTTGTAAAAAAATTTTAAACTTATATTTATAAAATTTTGTTATACACAAATTCCCCTTTAAAAATAAAAGTATTTTTTTTTTTTAAAAAAAACCCTTTTTTTTCCCAAAAATTTTTTTAAAAAAATTTTTAAAAAATAAAAAAAAAATTTAATTAAAAAACTTGGCGCTGTAATTTTTAAAAAATTTAAAAAAACCAACAAAACAAAAATTTTTAAATTTTAGAAAAAAATTTTTAAATTTAGTTTTTTTTTTAGTTTAGTTATATCACAATAACTGCAATTTTGGGAAAGTATTAAAAAAAGAATACTTTAAAATTTTGGGGGATATTTTTAGTTTAGCAGCGCCAATTTTTTTTAATTAAAATTTTTTTTGTTTTTTTTTTCTTTTAAAAATTATTTTGAAATCATTTTTTGTTAATAAAAAAAAAAAAAATGCGTTTTAATTTTTTGGAGGGGAATTTGGTTTTAACATTTCTATAAATACAAGTTTGATTTTATGACAAATATTTTTTAAAATTAAAAATTTCACAAAACTGAATTTTTTTCTAAGTATTTTCTAATTAAAAATATTGTTTCATTTTTTGTTTTATTTTTTTTTTTTTAGGTAGTACTTGGGTTTTTTTTTTTTTTTTTTAAAATTTTTTTTAGTAATTGAAAATATCTTTTAAAAATTTGGGAAAGTTATGTCCGGGGGTTCCACGATTCTTTTCTTTCACGTAATTTAAACGCCTACGCTCTGGAATCTTTCCACTTGACAAGACATTAAACTAAAAGAATATCTAGCAGACGAGATAATATTCAGAACAGAAAACCAGCGCGTAACTATTCGAAACACACAGGTCCGTAGAAGAAAGGAAATTTTAAAACAGGTAACTAAAAGATACTGAACTATGAGAGGCTTGAAATCTAAACAGTGCGCATGTAAGAGACAAACAAACGGATCAAATAACCATTGTGCTTGAAGTCAGCTAGTGAAACGCGGTATCAAGAAGATGTCTCGAAATAAAGGCCCTTTAAGAACTCTTGGAGCGATGTCTTACGTACGTAATTACGATCCGCGACAGAAAAATCGCGACAACTTGACAACACGTGCTCGCCTTGCTAGACCACCCTTGCGCGTTCTCTGCTTGAGAGATAAAACTCAACGTGAAAATAAAAACTGTCAACTTGGCGCATCATGCGGACTCTCCAGTGGGCAAGACTTAATTTTAAAAACAAAAGCCTACACCAATAGCGGCAACCCCTGGGACCTTCCTTCTGAAAGGAGAGACCTCAAACTCATGAAAGGGCACTATTTAGAGATGTTCGTTAAAAAAAGAATATTGCCTGCCTAATGGAAAGAGTACGCGAAGAGACGTTAAAATTCAACGTACGCGAAATCTTCTCTCAGAAAAATTAGTCATCTTGCCTCTCGATCCGAAACCTTCTTTTTTTTTTTTTGCCTTCAGTACGCCTTCGTCGTATCGATATACCGAACTTGCGATAGTCTCATCTCCACAGTTTTCTGCGCGTTGTGCAGTGCAAAGAGTTATAACTATATGACTTAAGAATTAGTCGTGACGGACAAACCGCCGTGTGGTGTATGTTTGTGCATCGATCAACAACACTGTAAACCGAACGGATCTCCGGGCCCACTTTTCCAGCAGGGTTCTTCCATGCAGAGAGAGGTTTGTTGCATCGACCTCGGTTATTGAGATAGACATCTTTTCCTTCGCACCACACAAGTAGTGAGTCTACCAAAGAATCTTATTTTTTATCGTTGGTTTCTACTCCTCGCTTACATTATTTTTCCTTCCTCTCAAAAGAAAACAGTTGTGTTAAATTCGGAATCTTAATTAATGTCCAAGAACATATTTACTAATATTATTAATTACATTAAATTTTGGTGATTAAAATATTTATATTCGCCTCTCCTTTGACCTTCCCTCCTTCTGCGAGTCCTCTAAGTGGATTAGACGGGATCTGATAACTGTCAAGATGGCATGCCTACTTATTGCTAGACCCCCTCGAGTAATCCTTTCTCCATGCGAGCTCCTTAATTTTGATTGCCAGGATCTTGGATACTGTCAAGATTGGACATTCTACTTATCAGTTAGATCAAGCACTCCTCCCCTTTCGCGAGTCCCTACGTGTGATTAGGCCAGGAACCGTGACGTAATATCATTGATTGGGCATTCATACTTGGCTGTCAGACTAAACAGAAACTTTCTCCTCTACTTTTAATAATTCCCTCATTATCGTTTTTTCCCTCAAAAAAAAACACTATATATATATATATATATATATATATATATATATAGTATATATAGTGAAAGAAAATACAATTAAGATCTTTAAGGTTCCTCTATTCTTTTTTTTATTATTACCAAACTGTTTTCGTAACTAAATACAATACATCATTTAATCTTGGTGTGTTTCCCAGTGGGAAACAAGTCGGCACGCGTTTTAAGTGCTGAGCGAAAAACAAACGTCCGCAAACCGGGTAAAATAAAAAGATCGGAAACTGTTGGTTCGAGCGTCCGCGGATCCTAGTTTATTAGGTGTACAAAATAAGTTCCGCCGTTTTTTATCAAAAATTGGGCATTTATTGTGAAAGAACGGAACCTAATGTTTAGTTGGAAGTATGTCATCGCTGCACTATTTTTTCCCATCTTTCGTGCAGCATACGGAACCGCGTCGGAAGAATGCTTTATCTATTTGAGCTATCCACGAATCGACCAATTTTTGGTATCTTAAGATGAGTGAAGTGTTGCTAAAGGACAGGCCATGCCGCCACATCTAAACATGTGGAAATCAGAAGGAGCAATGTCAGGTGAATACGGCGGGTGGGGTAAAACTTCCCAATTGAGTGTTTCCAAAAAGGTTTTGAGCGGCGCCACAACATGTGGACGAGCATTATCATGCAGGAGAATAACTTTTTCGTGTCTGAGTAGTGCGGCGCGCTCCTTGAGTGCTCGACTCAATCTCATCAATTGTGTCGGTAGACAGCCCCAGTAATGGTTTCGTTCGGTTTGAGCAACTCATAATTACACGACACCAAGCTGATCCCACCAAAGCATAACAAGAGTTTTTTCCATGAATATGTGGCATAGCGTGAGATATTGAAGCATAGCGCAGTGGTCCCCATGATTTTTCCTTTTTTGGCTTATCATAGTGGATACCATTTTCATTCACCAGTGACTATACGGGCAGAAAAATCCTTTCGTTATGCTGGCAAGCAGCATGTCACATGTGAAACAATCGGCGTTCAACGTTTCCGGCGTCAGTTATATGGAACCCAATTTCCTTGTTTTTGAATCAATCCCAATGATTTCAACCGAGTGAAATTCGCTTGTTGAGTCACTACCAAGTAAGTGGCAAGTTCTTCTTGCGTTTGCCGACTCGTGATCCAATAATGCCTTCCCATCCGCGCTCATACACTTTCGGCCTTCCGTCAGTTTTGTCTTCGATGTCAAATCACCGGTCTTAAACTTTGAAACCACTCCCACGACAACTTCTCTCACTACCAAGGCAGCCTCACATATGCTTTCTACAAGCAATCGATACGCCTCAGCGCAGATTCTTCAAATTGAGAAGTAAATCAAAAGTTCCCGCAAATGACGCTTATTCGGCTCAAAACTCGACAGTTTTCGCACACAAAAGAATTATATTCTACGATAAAAAATCACTAATATTTTAAGGTTATGTTATTGACTGATGTCCAATCTACGATAAAGGACGTTTTACATCTGACAATTTCAACCATACTTACTGGTGGCGACAACTTTTGTCAAAGGCGGAAAAACTATTTGTAACTAATATTATCGATTAGGTATAGCCCGAAAAGGCTATACACGAAAATACTAAATAATATTTCAGATTATATATTATTATACAAGGTAAGGCATTGACTCAACGTGTAACGCGAATAAGATCACGTTACGAGCGTTGACCCGAGCGAAGGCTGACAACGCGAGCCACGCGCGAAGCCCGAGCGACCGCGCAAATCAAGTCATTGCAAAAACGCGGAAAGCAGGACAAGGCGCGAATAAGGATATGCGAAAATGCAATCAAAGAAGTCCATTTAAAAGCGAAATAAAAAGGAATAAGCGAAATTGCGAAAAATGCAAACAAAGAAAGGCCCACTTAGAAACTCCTAGCTTGCATCGGTTCTGGCCGCCAAAAATCGAGCGACACGACTATCAGGTCTTGTCGCTAACGACCCCTCCGGGAAATCCAGGAGAAATAATAAAAAGACCCTCGCTAACGAGCGGGGGCAGAGTCTGTATCTTTAATTAGCATTACGAGGCAGATCGCTAACAGTCACGAGTGTCAACAGCAAGTGTCGATAATTTTACAGTATCGAGTAGTCACGCATATCTACATCGGTGGAGATCGAGGGAGACGAGTCTTCCGCAACGTAATCCCCGACTCCGAAAACACGCGCACGCGCATGTAAGTTAACGCGCATACGCCGACACGAGTAGATAATAAAACGAGGACGAATTATACTGAAGCCATTTTAGTAAAAAAGCTTTATTTAATATGAAATGTGTCCAGTTCTACGGGTAACCCGCCAGACAAATCCCGATTCTAAATCTAATCGGAAACGATCCCGAAATTTCCCGGCCTCACCCGAGGCATAACATAATTGGTGGCAGCGGTGGGAATCTGCAGAGGACGTCAGCGAGCTCATTTCCCGTAAGACCGGAAAAGGACACAATCTGTATACGGGATCTAAAAAACGGCAAATTATTCCGTGACTTTCCAACGACCGCACTGAATAAAGCTGCTTCGGAAATTAATGCGAAGATACTCGGCAAGCGGGAAGGGAGGGGGTGAGGGGAGGAGAGGGAGGGGGTTGGTTTTAGCTTAGTTGCACCAGATATACATTTATTATCTCTCCAAGTTCCGCACGCACACCCGTATTATTTTAGATCCCGTTATACAGTTGTCGTCCTGTTCAAGGTCTCGCGGGATGAGCTCTCTGACGTCCTCTGGCAGATCCCACGCTGCCACCAATTATGTTAGCCTCGGGTGATGCACGGGAAATTTCGGGAGCGTTGCCGAGATTAAAGATTTAGGAATACGGGATTTGTCGCGGGTTACCGTAGTGAACTGGGAACATTTTCATATTAAAAATAAAGCTTTTATTTACTACAAATGGTCTTCGGATTTAATTCGTCCTCGTTTTTATTATCTACCTCGTGTCGCGTATTATCGCGTTTTAAAACTGACATTCGCGTGCGCGTGTTGGTAGTCGGATTACGTTGCGAGACTCGCTCCTCGATCTAGACGATTTAGATATGCGTGACTACTCGATACTGTAATAATATCGACACTGCTGTTGCCCCCACTCGTGATGTAGCGATATGCCCGCGGAATGCTAATTAATTAAAGATAAAGATGCCCGCCGCTCGTTAGCGAGGGGTCTTTTTATTATTTTCCCCTTGGATTTCCCGGGAGGGGACGTTTAGCGGACAAGACCATGGTGTCGTGCGCCTCGATTTTGGCGGCAAGAAACGGATCGAAAGCTAAGGAGTTCTAAATAGGGCGTCTTGCGTCTGCTTTTCGCAATTCCTTATTCTTTTTATTTCGCTTTTGTAAATAGGACTTCTTTTGATTGCATTTCGCAATATTCCCTTATCCGCTTGTCATTGATTCCGCGTTTGCAATGAAACTAAGTGATCTGCGCGGTCGCTCGGGCTCGCGCCGTGCTCGCGTTTGTCAGCCGCCTTCGCTCGGTCAACGTCGTAACGTGATCTGATTCGCGTTACACGTGCAGCAATGCCTTACGTGTATAAATAATATATATCTAAAATTAATTATAATTCTAGGTAATTCGTGATATAGCCTTTTCGGGCTATAAACTAATCGATAATATGGTGACAAATAAGTTTCCGACGTTTGACAAAAGTTGGCGCACCAGTAAGTATGTTAAAATGTCAAGATGTAAAACAGTCCTTATCGTAAGATTGGACATCAGTCAATAAACATAACATTAAAATATTAAGATTTTTGATCAGTAGAATATATTCTTGTAGTGCGAAAAAGTCGAGTTTTGAGCGAATTAAGCGTCATTTGCGGGGAAACTTTTGATTACTTCTTCAATTGAAGGAAATCTGCAGGAGGGCGTAGCGATTGCTCTGTAGAAGCATTGGGAGGCTTTGCCTTAAGTGAGAGAAGTTGTCGTGAGTGGTTTCAAAAGTTTAAGAAGGTGAATTTGACATCGAAGACAAAGAACGTAGCGGCAAGGCCGAACGTGTATGAAGACGCGGAATTGGATAGCATTATTGGATCCAAGATTCGTGCCAAACGCAAGAAGAACTGCACTTACATGGGGAAGTGACCTCAACAAGCCAATTTCACATCGGTTGAAATCATTGGGTTTGATTCCAAAACAAGGGAAAATTGGGTTCCATATGAAACTGACGCCGAGAAACGTTGAACGCCGATTGCTCACATGTGATGAAAATGCTTCTTGCCAGCATAAACGAAAAGGGATTCTGACACCGGTATAGTCACTGGTGATGAAAAAGGGATCCACTATGATAATCCAAAAGGAAGAAAGGAAATCATTGGGGACCACCTGGCCATGCTTCCAATATCTACAGCCTATGCACAAATATCATGAGAAAAAAACTACTGTTATGCATTGGTGGGGATCAGATTGGTGTCGTGATTATGAGTTGCCAAACCGAACGAAACCAGTAATGGGGCCTGTCTACCGAACACAAATTGATGAAGATGAGTCGAGCACTCAAGGAAAGCGGCGCCCACTACTCCAGACACGACCAAAGTATTCTCCTGCATGATAAATGCTCGTCCACATGTTGCGGCGCCGTCAAAACCTATTTGAAAACACTCAATGGGAAGTTTACACCACCGCCGGATCACCAAGGGACAGTGCTCCTTCTGATTTCAATGTTAGAGCGATGGCGCAGGCCCTGTCTGAGCAACACTCACACATATAAGATACCAAAAATTGGTCGATTCGTGGATTAGCTCAAAAGATAAAAGCATTCTTCCGACGCGGGTATCCGTAGGCTGCCCGAAAGATGGGAAAAAAATATTGGCAAGCGATGGACAATACTTCAAAATAAAACATTAGGTTCCGTTTTTCACATAAAATCGCCCAAATTTTTGTATAAAAAACGGCGCGAAACTTATTTGTACACCTAATAAAACTAGGATCCGCGGACGCTCGAACCAACAGTTTCAGGATCTTTTATTTTCCGGTTGCGGACGTGTTTCGCTCAGCACTTAAAACGCTTTGCCGGGAATGTTCCCACTGGAAACACACGCAATAGTTAAATGAGGGATGATATTTAGTCAAAACGAAAAAGTTGGTAATAATAAAAAAAGAATAGAGGAAACTCTTAAGATCTTAATGTATTTATTATCAATATTATACATATATATATATATATTATAATATATATATATATATTTTTTTTTGAGGGGAAAAAACGATATGAAGGGGAATTATTATAGAAGAGAGGAAGAGATTTTCCTTTAGCGTCTGGAACAGCCAAGTATGAATGCAATCATGATACGTCAAGAAGCTGGCTAATCACACTTAGGGACTCGCGAAAGGGGAAGCGATTGCTTGAGTACTAACTTAAGATAGCAATGTCAATCTTGACAGGATCCAAGATCCTGGCTAATCAAACTTAAGACTCGCAGGAGAAAGGATTACTCGAGTCTAGCAATAAGTATGCATGCCAATCTTGACAGTTATCAAGATCCCGGCTAATCAACTTAGGGAATCGCAGAAGGAGGAAGGTTCCAAAAGGAGAGAGATATAAAATATTTAATAACCAAAATTTAATTTTAAATAATAATATTAGTAAATATTGGTGTGCTTGGACATTAATTGAAGATCGATTAACAACAAACTGTTTCTTTGAGAGGAAGAGGAAAAATAATGTCAGAGAGAGTGAGGTTAGGAAAACAACCTATAAAAAAAATAAGATTCTTGGTAGACTCCTACTTGTTGTGTGCGAAGGAAAAGATGTCTATTCATCAATACCGAGCGATGCACAACCTCTATCTGCCTGGAAGACATGGTGGAAAAGTGGGCCCGAGATCCGTTCGGTTACAGGTGGTGTTGATCGATCGCACAAACATACACCACACGTCGTTTGTCCGCACGAAATAATTCTTAAGTCCGATAAGTATTAACTATTGCCACTGCACAAACGCGCAGAAAACTGTGAGGATAGACTAATCAAGTTCGGTATATCGATACGACGAGCGGTCTGAAGGCAGAAGTTTCGGATCGAGAGGGCAAGATGAAAACATAATTTTCTGAGAGAAGATTCGCGTACGTTGAATGAATTTTAACGTCCTCTCGCGTACTCTTTCCATTCGGCAGGCAAGATTCTTTTTTAACGAATCAATCTTTAAAATTAGTGCCCTTTCATGACGTTTGAGCTGCATCACCCTTCAAAAGAGGTCCAGGAGTTGCGCCTATTGGTGTAGCTTTTGTTTTAAAAATTAAGTCTTGCCCACTGCCGGAGAGTCGCAATGATCGGCCAAGTTGGAACAGGTTATTATCACTTGAGTTTTATCTCAAGCAGATAACGCGCAAGGGTGGTCTAGCACGGCGAGCACGTGATGTCAAGTGTCGCGAGTTCTGTCGCGGAATCGTAATTACGTCGATAAGACATCGCTCTATTTCTTAGAAGGCCTTTATTCGGACTCTTCTTATACGCGTTTCACTAGGGCTTTCAAGAAAAAATGTTATTTGATCCGTGGGTTGTCTCTTACCTGCCGCACTGTTTAGGATTCAAGCCGTTCCATAGTTCGAGTATCTTTAGTTACTGTTTAAAATTTCTTTTTTCTAGCGGACTGTGTCGAACTATTTATCGCGCATGGTTTAGGTCTGAAATATTAGTCTCGTCTGACTATAGATAGCTTTTAGTTTAATGCCTATGTAAGGGCAAAGAGTTCCAGAGCGTAGCGTTAATATTACGTTGAAAGAAAAGAATCGTGGGAATCCATCGGACATAACCTTGCAAGTTAAAGTATATCTCAATCCTCCATACTAAAAAAAACTTCACAAAGGTAAAAAAATACGCCCAAGTACATACCTAAAAAATAAGAAATAAAAAACTAAATATGAATCAATAGTTAATTAGCCAAGTAATTAGAAGCAATTCAGTTCGTGAGATATTTGTTAATTTGAAATAATATTTGTACTAAAATCAAACTTTTATTATAGGGGAAAGGTTTATACACAAATCTCTCCATAAAATTAAAAACGCATTTATTTTCATTAACAGAAAACCTGATTTTCAAAAACTAAGTTTATAGAATAAGAAAAACAAAAAAAATTTAATTGATTTGAAAAAACTTGGCGCTGATAAACTAAACAATATGCCTAAAATTAATGTATCATTCCTTTAATACATTCACATTGCAGTTAGCGTGAATAACTAAACTAAATAAAATTCTAAATTCAAATTTAGATCTAATAAATTATGTTCGGTGGTTTTATAATAATACTTAAAAGTAGCAGCGCCCCAAGTTTTTTTAATTAAAATTTTTTTATATTTTTTAATTTTTATTAAATTATTCGAAAATCAGGTTCTGTTAATTAAAATAAAATTACGTTTTATTTTGTATGGAGAGAAATTTGTGTATAACAATTCTAAAACATATAAGTTTAATTTTATGACAAATATTATTTCAAATTAGAAATTCTAACAAACTGAATTGATTTAAATACTTGCTAGTTAACTATTGATTTCTATTTAGTTTTTTATTTCTTATTTTTTAGGAAAAAATTTTATAAGTAATTTTTAGATATGTATTGGGCCGTATTTTTTTGTACCTTGTTTTACTTTTTTAGTGGGATTTGGAAGATATTTTTAAAATTGACAAAGTACTTACTTTTTTAAGCAAATAAGTCGTAATTTTAAAAATATTCAACTTAAAAAGAAAGCAAAAAAAAATAAAAAAAATTTTCAAACGATTCTAAAAAAATGGCAAGCGGATTCGAAAAAATTTTTTTAAATTTTAAAAGTTACATTTTTTTGTTTATTGTAAAACGTTGTAATTTTAAACTATTCAACTACAAACAAAACCCCCAAAAAACTACAAAAAAACTAAAAAAGTTTTAAAACCATGGTGCAAGGGGGGGCGACATTTTTTTTAAAAAATTTTACAAAGTTACTTTTTTTGTTTTTGTAAAACTTTTTTAATTTTTTAAAAAAAAAAATACAAAATGAAAAAAGAATAAAATTTCCAAAAAACCCCATACCAACGATTCTAAAAAAACCATGGGGGAAAAACCCGGGTTCGAGATTTTTAAAAAATTTTACAAAGTTGCGTTATTTTTTTGAAAATTTTAATCTAACTTTTAATTTTTTAACTACAAACGAAAGCAAAATCACTACAAACAGGTACAAATGATTCTAAAACAAGATAATCAAAAATTTTTTTTTACCTTTAAGTGGGGGGAACAATTACAAAAAAAAATTTTTTTTTTTTTTTATTGTGATTTAAAAATAAAAAAAAAATATTGTGATAAGTTTATTTTTTGGGGGGAAAGATTTTTTGTTGGCGGGTGCGCGTCTATTTTTTCTGCTCTTTTTTTTCTCCCCCAAAACTTTTGAAAACCCGGGGTAGGGGGAAAACCCCTATAGCATAACCCTTTTTTTGTATATAGAAAAAATAACGTTCAGCCGAAAAAATTTTTATAATAAAAAACCCCGTTCTGCTTTATTATACCAAAAAACCATAACAAACCTTCAAAAAAAGGTTTTTGGGGCCCCCGGAAAGGGTTTTTTATTGCGGATAGGGGAAATTTTTTTCCAAAAAAAATTTTTGAGTACATCTAACCTAGACATGGCAAAAAAAAAACCCTTCGATCGATTTTAAAAGGGGGAAAAGCAGTAAAAAAAGGGAAAAAGGGGGGAAATTTTTTATGAAGATGTTTTTTATACAAAGAAAAAATTTTTGGGGTTATGTAAAAGGATCCATAAAAATTTCAAGAGACCAGGGGTTTAGCAAAAATTTTAAAAAAAAAATCAAATAAAAAGGGTTTTTTTCCCCAACCATTGCTCAAAAAAAAGATCCGATCAACAAATTCATATACCCATTTTGAAACGATGGGGCCCCCCCCGGGGGTTTTGGCCCCTCAAAAAAAATTTTAAAAAAAACCCCAAAGTCGAGCAGCGAAAAATGCAACTAAAGCCCCCAAATTTTGGGGTTGGGAAGGGGGTTTTAAAAAAGATGAGGGAAAAAATGGATCATTTTTAAAGGGGGGGAAAAAAAAAAATTTTCTGTTCTTTTTTTTTAAAAGTGAAGCAGAAGCAGAGTTAAAAAGAATTTTTTGGGGGATGCTTTTTTTTTTCGGGTTTTTCCCCCGGAAACCTATTTTTCTCTCATGATGACCCCCCCCAAAAACCCTGGAGGACGAGAAATTTTTTTAAAACCGGGGAAATAAGGAAACCCCCAACCATGGAGTAAATAGACAACCCCCAAAGCGAGGATGAACGCAAAAAAAAAAATCGTCGCAATCAGACGAAAAAGGTAAAAAAAACTTTTCTGAAAAATATATTTTAAAACAAAAAAATTTTTTTAGTTGCGGTAAACAAGGACATTTTTTCAAAACAATTTTTGGGGAAAAAAAAAAAAAAAAGTGATAAGAGCGATACTGCCAAGGAAAAAAAGATTTTTTTTTTTCCGGATGAAAAATTTTTCCCCATGTCACAGGATGCTTTTTAATGATGTGCCGCAACGCACCACGTTTTAAAAAAGGGGGAAAAGGTTTGAGAACCCCCAAAAAAATTTTTAAAAAAGAAAAACCCCCCGGGTTTTTTTTTTTTTAAATAGCAGTTTTTTCAGGAAGAGGGATCCCCTAACCCCCGGGGGAAAGGGGTTTTGGGGGTATAAAAAAGCAAGTCAAAATTTTTTCATAAAGGCTACAAATAAACTTGGGGGGAAAAATTTTTTTTTTCAACTTTTAAAAAAAGAAGAAAAATTTTTTTTCAAAAGGGGGGAGATAGAAAGAAAGGAAGGGGTATTAGAATTTAAAAAAAGGTTTTAAAAACCTGTCGTGGATTTTGGAAAAAAAATTTTTCGGTACTTTAAACTCGTAGATTGATAACCCCTATATGTTCAAAAACAGATTAAAAAACCCAAAAACCCAAAGGGAAAATTTAAAAAACACACTGAAAACTGACAGAACAAAAATTTTTGGGATAGGGAAATTTTTTTTCATATCAATAAAAAAGCATAGAGGAACTAAACAAAAAAAGGGTTTTGTTTTTCGGGGTTAGATTAACAAAGTTTAAATCAGTCTTTTCATTTGGGTGCTGCATTTTGGGAAAAACTACTAAGAAAACCCCCTAAAAAGGATCAAAAGGGGGCAATCGAGGGGGGGTGTTTTGGGAATAATCATTTGACTTGGCGGGGGGCCCCGGGCCCGTCACATCTATGCGGTTCAAGGTAAAAAGACAAAATAGACATATTCTTTTAAAATAGGTTTATTTTTGAAGATAAGGAAAAAGGGAGTTCATAAATTTTAAAAAATTATAAACAAAAAAAGAGAGAAAAAAAGGGGTTTTTTGATTAAACGCTTTAGAAAAGGTAAGGGCTCGAATATTTTTTAAAAAGGGGAATACAAATTTCTTTGACATTAGGAAACAAACATGAAAGTCATCGTAGAAAATCCTCAAAAGAAAGCGTAGCGAAACCCCAATCGGACCTTAATGGCTTAGTTCGATCCATGCTAACTTCTCAAAATTACCGCCCTCTTTTGGGGGGGAGGCAAAAGAGCGCAAACCCCCTAGTAAAAAGAATGATTTGCCCAACCCCCAAGATGGGTTTCCGGGGGGGGAAAAGGAACGAAAATTTACCAAAAATGAAGACCTCAAGGCCTTTTGGATGCTTAGCTTTTTCCCCCTTTACCCCTTTTTGGAAGAAAAAAGAGACCCGATCGCAAGTTTTTTTGGATTTCTAGCCAAACCAAGGGTATCGGTTATGGGGGTATTAAAAGGGAGAAAATTCAGGGCCAAAAAACGTGAGTTCGATGAGATAAATAGTACGAAAAGACAGAGGTTTTTGCAAGTTTAAAAAAAATTTTTTTAAATTTTCCCTTTTAGTAATTTCAAAAAGGAAACAATAATCGAAAAAACACAAAGCAAGTCGCAAAAAAGTGATGAAAAGAGCAGCAAAGAAAAACATAAAAACCGAGCCAATAAAAAAAACCCCCTTTTTAAAAACAT
>CAJQTV010002100.1:0-17132 GCA_907163055.1 Formica aquilonia x Formica polyctena | reverse complement strand
AAGTGAGATATACCGAAAGATTTCATAACACATCAAGAAAATTGAGGAACAACGCTTCTCGGCTTACAAAGCTAAGATGGAAGTGTACGCAAGTTTCCTTCGTTCGGAACGACTTAGTTACGTACCTGTAAGCGAGATTTGCCGAAAATTTTTCATAACACATCAAGGAAATAGAGGAACAACGCTTCTCGGCACACAGAGCTAAGATCGCTATGTACGCAAGTTTCCTTCGTTCGGAACGACTTAGTTACGTGCCTGTAAGCGAGATTTGCCGAAAATTTTCATAACACATCAAGAAATTGAGGAACAACGCTTCTCGGCACACAGAGCTAAGATCGCTATGTACGCAAGTTTCCTTCGTTCGGAACGACTTAGTTACGTGCCTGTAAGCGAGATTTGTCGAAAATTTTCATAACACATCAAGGAAATTGAGGAACAACGCTTCTCGGCACACAGAGCTAAGATCGCTATGTACGCAAGTTTCCTTCGTTCGGAACGACTTAGTTACGTGCCTGTAAGTGAGATTTACCGAAAATTTTCATAACACATCAAGGAAATTGAGGAACAACGCTTCTCGGCTCACAAAGCTAAGATGGAAGTGTACGCAAGTTTCCTTCGTTCGGAACGACTTAGTTACGTGCCTGTAAGCGAGATTTGCCGAAAATTTTCATAACACATCAAGGAAATTGAGGAACAACGCTTCTCGGCACACAGAGCTAAGATCGCTATGTACGCAAGTTTCCTTCGTTCGGAACGACTTAGTTACGTGCCTGTAAGCGAGATATTGCCGAAAATTTTCATAACACACCAAAGAAATTGAGGAACAACGCTTCTCGGCACACAGAGCTAAGATCGCTATGTACGCAAGTTTCCTTCGTTCGGAACGACTTAGTTACGTACCTGTGAGCGAGATTTACCGAAAATTTTCATAAAAAATCAAGGAGATTGAGGAACAACGCTTCTCGGCACACAGAGCTAAGATCGCTATGTACGCAAGTTTTCTTCGTTCGGAACGACTTAGTTACGTGCCTGTAAGTGAGATGTGCCGAAAGTTTTCATAACACATCAAGGAAATTGAGGAACAACGCTTCTCGGCACACAGAGCTAAGATCGCTATGTACGCAAGTTTCCTTCGTTCGGAACGACTTAGTTACGTGCCTGTAAGCGAGATTTGCCGAAAATTTTCATAACACATCAAGGAAATTGAGGAACAACGCTTCTCGGCACAGAGCTAAGATCGCTATGTACGCAAGTTTCCTTCGTTCGGAACGACTTAGTTACGTGCCTGTAAGCGAGATTTGCCGAAAATTTTCATAACACATCAAGGAAATTGAGGAACAACGCTTCTCGGCACACAGAGCTAAGATCGCTATGTACGCAAGTTTCCTTCGTTCGGAACGACTTAGTTACGTGCCTGTAAGTGAGATATACCGAAAGTTTTCATAACACATCAAGGAAATTGAGGAACAACGCTTCTCGGCTTACAAGCTAAGATCGCTAGTATACGCAAGTTTCCTTCGTTCGGAACGACTTAGTTACGTGCCTGTAAGCGAGATTTGCCGAAAATTTTCATAACACATCAAGGAAATTGAGGAACAACGCTTCTCGGCTCACAGAGCTAAGATCGCTATGTACGCAAGTTTCCTTCCTTCGGAACGACTTAGTTACGTACCTGTAAGTGAGATATGCCGAAAATTTGCATAACACATCAAGGAAATTGAGGAACAACGCTTCTCGGCTCACAGAGATAAGATCGCTATGTACGCAAGTTTCCTTCGTTCGGAGCGACTTAGTTACGTGCCTGTAAGCGAGATTTGCCGAAAATTTTCATAACACATCAAGGAAATTGAGGAACAACGCTTCTCGGCTCACAGAGATAAGATCGCTATGTACGCAAGTTTCCTTCGTTCGGAACGACTTAGTTACGCACCTGTAAGCGAGATTTGCCGAAAATTTTCATAACACATCAAGGAAATTGAGGAACAACGCTTCTCGGCACACAGAGCTAAGATCGCTATGTACGCAAGTTTCCTTCGTTCGGAACGACTTAGTTACGTGCCTGTAAGTGAGATATACCGAAAATTTTCATAACACATCAAGGAAATTGAGGAACAACGCTTCTCGGCACACAGAGCTAAGATCGCTATGTACGCAAGTTTCCTTCGTTCGGAACGACTTAGTTACGTACCTGTAAGTGAGATATACCGAAAGTTTTCATAACACATCAAGAAAATTGAGGAACAACGCTTCTCGGCTTACAGAGCTAAGATCGCTATGTACGCAAGTTTCCTTCGTTCGGAACGACTTAGTTACGTACCTGTAAGTGAGATATACCGAAAGTTTTATAACACATCAAGAAAATTGAGGAACAACGCTTCTCGGCTTACAAAGCTAAGATGGAAGTGTACGCAAGTTTCATTCGTTCGGAACGACTTAGTTACGTGCCTGTAAGTGAGATTTGCCGAAAATTTTCATAACACATCAAGGAAATTGAGGAACAACGCTTCTCGGCTCACAGAGCTAAGATCGCTATGTACGCAAGTTTCCTTCGTTCGGAACGACATAGTTACGTGCCTGTAAGCGAGATTTGCCGAAAATTTTCATAACACATCAAGGAAATTGAGGAACAACGCTTCTCGGCACACAGAGCTAAGATCGCTATGTACGCAAGTTTCCTTCGTTCGGAACGACTTAGTTACGTACCTGTAAGTGAGATAAACCGAAAATTTTCATAACACATCAAGGAAATTGAGAAACAACGCTTCTCGGCTCACAGAGCTAAGATCGCTATGTACGCAAGTTTCCTTCGTTCGGAACGACTTAGTTACGTGCCTGTAAGCGAGATTTGCCGAAAATTTTCATAACACATCAAGGAAATTGGGGAACAACGCTTCTCGGCACACAGAGCTAAGATCGCTATGTACGCAAGTTTCCTTCGTTCGGAACGACTTAGTTACGTGCCTGTAAGCGAGATTTGCCGAAAATTTTCATAACACATCAAGGAAATCGAGGAAAAACGCTTCTCGGCACACAGAGCTAAGATCGCTATGTACGCAAGTTTCCTTCGTTCGGAACGACTTAGTTACGTGCCTGTAAGCGAGATTTGCCGAAAATTTTCATAACACATCAAGGAAATTGAGGAACAACGCTTCTCGGCACACAGAGCTAAGATCGCTATGTACGCAAGTTTCCTTCGTTCGGAACGACTTAGTTACGTACCTGTAAGTGTAATATACCGAAAGTTTTCATAACACATCATGGAAATAGAGGAAAACGCTTCTCGGCACACAGAGCTAAGATCGCTATGTACACAAGTCAGTATTTCACCACCACAAGCGAAAGCGTACGCAGCGCCTGCGCGCAGGCAATTAGCGCGTGAGTTGTTTTCACGCACAAAGCACGTGTCGCGGAATTTTCTTGCAAACGCGCCAAGAGTAGTTCGCGTTTTCGCCGCGGGGCGGCGAATTACGCGAGCAGTATCTTGTATGAGGAAAGCCCTCAGGAGAGTACTTAAGACCTCGCGCGACGAGCAGAGATCAATTAATTCAAAATTAATATGTGCTACCTCTGCTGTCGCTATTACCGCCGTCGTCACTTAGGACGACGTCGAGTGAGACGCTTCAGACGATTGCGGGTTCTCCTCGGCTCACAGCGGCACAGGAGCCAGTATCAGGGGCCATTAACACCGCCCGGGACGCCTCCACCACTACGCCGTGCAGTCTCATCCAGGGTTGCTGAACGGAACACGAGGCAGCATCATGTGGCGAGAACGCAGAGCTCCGCGTAGGCCATCGTGCTCGCATTCCAACGGCTCTTTTTAGAGCCAGCAACTTTATCCCAATCGGTCCTTTTTAGGACCATATTCCAACGGCTTTTATCGGGGCCGGTGATGCCAGAATTGCACGATACATTTTATTGTACGAGAAATGTATCGATTGTCCAACAAATATATTCAATCCAATGTAGTTGACGAATATAGTGCAATGAGCTGCTGCTATTTTGCTAATTTTTTATTTGTTTTTTATAAATTAAAAAATAAAAAAATGTTTTTTTTATTTTTACAACTATATTATTTGTTTCAAACGATTTTTTTCATCCATCTTGCGTATTAAAAAAATATTAAATTAATGTGATTAAAAAGTACTGTAACAAACTCTATATTAAAAAATGTATATCATATATAATCATAATTATATATTTAACTTCACTTTCTATGTATACATAGATATTTACAATACTATTACCACACACAAACGTATACTGACCACATATATATGATTATGTTGTTGACAGATTTAAAACAATAATGAATGTCCTGATTCAGGGCCCCTACAAAATAGAACGCATCACATCCTCTGGAATTGCGACACGATCATATATATTGTACATAGAAACGAATAAATCAAGTATACAAAGAGAACGACACTCTTCACTCTACAATTTGCCAACAAACTCCTCAGCATTTTAGCGAATACACAAACAACCGTTAAAAATTTAATAAATTTTTATAGTTAATTTTCGTTCATAAAAAAGTTATAGAAAAATATGTAATTTATAATGAGAACATTAATAATTATATGTATATGTTAGCGACTTTTCGGCATAACAAGATAACCGTTAGGATCATGCCTGCTCACGTATTTACTGTTTTTTGTAGTTTGTCGATATAATATCTGCCGAGGACGGATACCGAGACGTGCTCTCGCGCGATTGGATCCTTTCGAAAAGATTGGTTGTATTTTGCTGCCGTATATAAGCAGCCGCCGCGCGACGACACACACACACACCGTTAGTTAGAGCCGCGAGAGTCAAAATAGATAATAAAAGTGACTTAAATTTAATATTCTCTCTCTTATTTTGTATCCGCTAACATATAAATGTATGATTATGTATATTTATTATGATAAATGTATTGTGACATCCTAGACACTTATTTTTATTTAAATAAATTTTGCATTAACATTTATAACCTTTAAAGGAATGCCAAGAAAAATCTACTCATCAATATTCAAAAGAGCAAGTTGAAGTTTAATTTCTAACATTCATATACTTTTATACTCTCATATATGACGCATCCTGTATAAGATCCCGAACTATACGTTTGACATATTGTTGCGGATCGTTCTCGATATATCTCGAAACGCGCAACGCAACAGCCCAACATTCGCGAACCGCGTCACTCCCGCACGCTCGAGGGTGCACAGAGCGCTCTGCGCATTACATGTACACGGTATACGCTTGTGTGTGTATCCCCACCATTACGGAGTCGTGTTGCTCGCGTCTCAATTCTGGCATCACTGACCTCAGCTTCTGTGCTATCACGCCTATCCTCGACCAAATTTTTAATATAACCCCATACAAAATAATCCAGTACGTCGAAGTCTGGTGATCGCGCTGGCCAAATAATTGGACCACCACGTCCTATCCATCTTCCGGGGTAATGCGCATTTAAAAATTCGCGGACCTGCCGAGAGAAATGCGCAGGAGCACCGTCGTGTTGAAAAATTATTTCTGCTCTTACGCGGAGAGGAACATTTTCGAGTAGAGCAGGCAACTCATTTTGTAAGAAATTTACATATATCTCTCCATTTAATCGAGGCGGTAAGAAATATGGACCGATCTGGAAATTGCCAAAAAAAGTTATTAAAGCTACAAAAGAAAATTCTTTAACTTACGAATAATGAAGGAATTTATTTACAATTTGATCCGCTATTATTCCTGCTCATACGTTTATTTATGGACCAGCGATATTGGTATGCGCTCTGACGAATGGCATGCGGGTTTTCTTCTTGCCATATCAAATAGTTGCGACTGTTAAATACGCCGTTTGGCGTAAAAATCTTTAATTAAAGTTTTTAATCAAAATTTCTTTTTTATTTGTAATAATTTTTAATTTTTATATAAATTCTTAATTTTTCGTATTAATTTCTAATTTTAAATGATTCTATTAATTTTAAATTTTGTTTTTTTGTCTTTTGTTTTATCATATTTTTTTAATAATTTTTTTCAGGATATCCTGAGAGGATATGCATATTGTTATTAGAATGTAGACTGTTCACATTTTTAACGATTTTTATAACAGTATAAAATTTTGGAAATAAACTTTATAACAACTTTTTATTCAGATGGTGCTACTTTTTAATATCATTATTTTTTAAGAATATATTTTACAAAGTATTAAAATAATTTGTAAAACATTTTTCACGCCTTAAAATAACACTATTTTGTGCAGATTAAAATAACTATTTTGTAGATTTAAATAGCACTATTTTAAAAATAGTTTTTTACAATAGTTTTTTATAGTTGAAATAACACTATTTTGTAAATACATATAACAGTTTTTCACAACTGGCGTGTGTACACTTGGCGTCTTCCTTTACCTTTTTCTAATTAAAATGTACGTTTTTAGGGATTATATTGGTCCACTCGTACTCGCCCGCAGTATCTGCATACGTGCATACAGACGCATAATCGCTATGATACATTATACACACACACACACGCCGTTACCAATCCGTATACACACATAACGCGCATAACCGCTATGAATGCTTGTATATACGCATATACCGTGAGCATTTAGAGTGGGCACGTATATGCATACATGTATGCCAAAAAGCCAACATATCAAGACATAACATCCAGCTTAAGGGATAATTTATAAACCTCACGCGACATACTTACAGATATCATAGCACCGATCATTATCAGTATTTGAGGATGTCGATATTGCTTAATCAGATTCGACCGATTCTCAGCACGGCCAAAACGATATCAATACGAGACATAAATAGTCGCTCAACATTTAGTCGTACTTACTTTGAATCGCACGATAAGGCACGCCAGGATCATAATTGATAAAGGACAGCAGTTTGAAGCCGATCTGTTCAGACATCCAACACTACTAACTGGCACGGCGCATCTGAGAACAATAGCCTAACGTGTAGCAGCAAACGGAGCACAACATCACAAGTCTATCTACGATACGACGCTCCAACAGGAGTTCTCCAGCCGCCATACGAAGTGTTCAACAGAAGTAAAAAGACGTTCAAGCTAAGCATCAACGGCCAACATACTAACATCACGATCGATAGGTTAAAATCAGCATACATATCCTGAAGGGAGAAACCTCGGAAGAAGCAAGACTAACACAACAGAACCCAGCAGCAGAATGACAGACCAGAAACAACCGAAAGAACATTGCGTCCAACAGTCAGATTTAGCAATAGCTAAAGGAAGACTCTCCCCCCAAACAAAGGGATCCTATGGCATCTCAGTATTTCATCACCACAAGCGAAAGCGTACGCAGCGCCTGCGCGCAGGCAATTAGCGCGTGAGTTGTTTTCACGCACAAAGCACGTGTCGCGGAATTTTCTTGCAAACGCGCCAAGAGTAGTTCGCGTTTTCGCCGCGGGGCGGCGAATTACGCGAGCAGTATCTTGTATGAGGAAAGCCCTCAGGAGAGTACTTAAGACCTCGCGCGACGAGCAGAGATCAATTAATTCAAAATTAATATGTGCTACCTCTGCTGTCGCTATTACCGCCGTCGTCACTTAGGACGACGTCGAGTGAGACGCTTCAGACGATTGCGGGTTCTCCTCGGCTCACAGCGGCACAGGAGCCAGTATCAGGGGCCATTAACACCGCCCGGGACGCCTCCACCACTACGCCGTGCAGTCTCATCCAGGGTTGCTGAACGGAACACGAGGCAGCATCATGTGGCGAGAACGCAGAGCTCCGCGTAGGCCATCGTGCTCGCATTCCAACGGCTCTTTTTAGAGCCAAGCAACTTTATCCCAATCGGTCCTTTTTAGGACCATATTCCAACGGCTTTTATCGGGGCCGGTGATGCCAGAATTGCACGATACATTTTATTGTACGAGAAATGTATCGATTGTCCAACAAATATATTCAATCCAATGAAGTTGACGAATATAGTGCAATGAGCTGCCGCTATTTTGCTAATTTTTTATTTGTTTTTTATAACATTAAAAAATAAAATGTTTTTTTTATTTTTACATCTATATTATTTGTTTCAAACGATTTTTTTCATCCATCTTGCGTATTAAAAAAATATTAAATTAATGTGATTAAAAAGTACTGTAACAAACTCTATATTAAAAAATGTATATCATATATAATCGACACGATCATATATATTGTACATAGAAACGAATAAATCAAGTATACAAAGAGAACGACACTCTTCACTCTACAATTTGCCAACAAACTCCTCAGCATTTTAGCGAATACACAAACAACCGTTAAAAATTTAATAAATTTTTATAGTTAATTTTCGTTCATAAAAAAGTTATAGAAAAATATGTAATTTATAATGAGAACATTAATAATTATATGTATATGTTAGCGACTTTTCGGCATAACAAGATAACCGTTAGGATCATGCCTGCTCACGTATTTACTGTTTTTTGTAGTTTGTCGATATAATATCTGCCGAGGACGGATACCGAGACGTGCTCTCGCGCGATTGGATCCTTTCGAAAAGATTGGTTGTATTTTGCTGCCGTATATAAGCAGCCGCCGCGCGACGACACACACACACCGTTAGTTAGAGCCGCGAGAGTCAAAATAGATAATAAAAGTGACTTAAATTTAATATTCTCTCTCTTATTTTGTATCCGCTAACATATAAATGTATGATTATGTATATTTATTATGATAAATGTATTGTGACATCCTAGACACTTATTTTTATTTAAATAAATTTTGCATTAACATTTATAACCTTTAAAGGAATGCCAAGAAAAATCTACTCATCAATATTCAAAAGAGCAAGTTGAAGTTTAATTTCTAACATTCATATACTTTTATACTCTCATATATGACGCATCCTGTATAAGATCCCGAACTATACGTTTGACATATTGTTGCGGATCGTTCTCGATATATCTCGAAACGCGCAACGCAACAGCCCAACATTCGCGAACCGCGTCACTCCCGCACGCTCGAGGGTGCACAGAGCGCTCTGCGCATTACATGTACACGGTATACGCTTGTGTGTGTATCCCCACCATTACGGAGTCGTGTTGCTCGCGTCTCAATTCTGGCATCACTGACCTCAGCTTCTGTGCTATCACGCCTATCCTCGACCAAATTTTTAATATAACCCCATACAAAATAATCCAGTACGTCGAAGTCTGGTGATCGCGCTGGCCAAATAATTGGACCACCACGTCCTATCCATCTTCCGGGGTAATGCGCATTTAAAAATTCGCGGACCTGCCGAGAGAAATGCGCAGGAGCACCGTCGTGTTGAAAAATTATTTCTGCTCTTACGCGGAGAGGAACATTTTCGAGTAGAGCAGGCAACTCATTTTGTAAGAAATTTACATATATCTCTCCATTTAATCGAGGCGGTAAGAAATATGGACCGATCTGGAAATTGCCAAAAAAAGTTATTAAAGCTACAAAAGAAAATTCTTTAACTTACGAATAATGAAGGAATTTATTTACAATTTGATCCGCTATTATTCCTGCTCATACGTTTATTTATGGACCAGCGATATTGGTATGCGCTCTGACGAATGGCATGCGGGTTTTCTTCTTGCCATATCAAATAGTTGCGACTGTTAAATACGCCGTTTGGCGTAAAAGTCTTTAATTAAAGTTTTTAAAAAATCAAAATTTCTTTTTTATTTGTAATAATTTTTAATTTTTATATAAATTCTTAATTTTTCGTATTAATTTCTAATTTTAAATGATTCTATTAATTTTAAATTTTGTTTTTTTGTCTTTTGTTTTATCATATTTTTTTAATAATTTTTTGAGGATATCCTGAGAGGATATGCATATTGTTATTAGAATGTAGACTGTTCACATTTTTAACGATTTTTATAACAGTATAAAATTTTGGAAATAAACTTTATAACAACTTTTTATTCAGATGGTGCTACTTTTTAATATCATTATTTTTTAAGAATATATTTTACAAAGTATTAAAATAATTTGTAAAACATTTTTCACGCCTTAAAATAACACTATTTTGTGCAGATTAAAATAACTATTTTGTAGATTTAAATAGCACTATTTTAAAAATAGTTTTTTACAATAGTTTTTTATAGTTGAAATAACACTATTTTGTAAATACATATAACAGTTTTTCACAACTGGCGTGTGTACACTTGGCGTCTTCCTTTACCTTTTTCTAATTAAAATGTACGTTTTTAGGGATTATATTGGTCCACTCGTACTCGCCCGCAGTATCTGCATACGTGCATACAGACGCATAATCGCTATGATACATTATACACACACACACACACACACACACACACACACACACACACACACACACGCCGTTACCAATACGTATACACACATAACGCGCATAACCGCTATGAATGCTTGTATATACGCATATACCGTGAGCATATAGAGTGGGCACGTATATGCATACATGTATGCCAAAAAGCCAACATATCAAGACATAACATCTAGCTTAAGGGATAATTTATAAACCTCACGCGACATACTTACAGATATCATAGCACCGATCATTATCAGTATTTGAGGATGTCGATATTGCTTAATCAGATTCGACCGATTCTCAGCACGGCCAAAACGATATCAATACGAGACATAAATAGTCGCTCAACATTTAGTCGTACTTACTTTGAATCGCACGATAAGGCACGCCAGGATCATAATTGATAAAGGACAGCAGTTTGAAGCCGATCTGTTCAGACATCCAACACTACTAACTGGCACGGCGCATCTGAGAACAATAGCCTAACGTGTAGCAGCAAACGGAGCACAACATCACAAGTCTATCTACGATACGACGCTCCAACAGGAGTTCTCCAGCCGCCATACGAAGTGTTCAACAGAAGTAAAAAGACGTTCAAGCTAAGCATCAACGGCCAACATACTAACATCACGATCGATAGGTTAAAATCAGCATACATATCCTGAAGGGAGAAACCTCGGAAGAAGCAAGACTAACACAACAGAACCCAGCAGCAGAATGACAGACCAGAAACAACCGAAAGAACATTGCGTCCAACAGTCAGATTTAGCAATAGCTAAAGGAAGACTCTCCCCCAAACAAAGGGATCCTATGGCATCTCAGTATTTCATCACCACAAGCGAAAGCGTACGCAGCGCCTGCGCGCAGGCAATTAGCGCGTGAGTTGTTTTCACGCACAAAGCACGTGTCGCGGAATTTTCTTGCAAACGCGCCAAGAGTAGTTCGCGTTTTCGCCGCGGGGCGGCGAATTACGCGAGCAGTATCTTGTATGAGGAAAGCCCTCAGGAGAGTACTTAAGACCTCGCGCGACGAGCAGAGATCAATTAATTCAAAATTAATATGTGCTACCTCTGCTGTCGCTATTACCGCCGTCGTCACTTAGGACGACGTCGAGTGAGACGCTTCAGACGATTGCGGGTTCTCCTCGGCTCACAGCGGCACAGGAGCCAGTATCAGGGGCCATTAACACCGCCCGGGACGCCTCCACCACTACGCCGTGCAGTCTCATCCAGGGTTGCTGAACGGAACACGAGGCAGCATCATGTGGCGAGAACGCAGAGCTCCGCGTAGGCCATCGTGCTCGCATTCCAACGGCTCTTTTTAGAGCCAAGCAACTTTATCCCAATCGGTCCTTTTTAGGACCATATTCCAACGGCTTTTATCGGGGCCGGTGATGCCAGAATTGCACGATACATTTTATTGTACGAGAAATGTATCGATTGTCCAACAAATATATTCAATCCAATGAAGTTGACGAATATAGTGCAATGAGCTGCCGCTATTTTGCTAATTTTTTATTTGTTTTTTATAACATTAAAAAATAAAATGTTTTTTTTTATTTTTACAACTATATTATTTGTTTCAAACGATTTTTTTCATCCATCTTGCGTATTAAAAAAATATTAAATTAATGTGATTAAAAAGTACTGTAACAAACTCTATATTAAAAAATGTATATCATATATAATCATAATTATATATATAACTTCACTTTCTATGTATACATAGATATTTACAATACTATTACCACACACAAACGTATACTGACCACATATATATGATTATGTTGTTGTTGACAGATTTAAAACAATAATGAATGTCCTGATTCAGGGCCCCTACAAAATAGAACGCATCACATCCTCTGGAATTGCGACACGATCATATATATTGTACATAGAAACGAATAAATCAAGTATACAAAGAGAACGACACTCTTCACTCTACAATTTGCCAACAAACTCCTCAGCATTTTAGCGAATACACAAACAACCGTTAAAAATTTAATAAATTTTTATAGTTAATTTTCGTTCATAAAAAAGTTATAGAAAAATATGTAATTTATAATGAGAACATTAATAATTATATGTATATGTTAGCGACTTTTCGGCATAACAAGATAACCGTTAGGATCATGCCTGCTCACGTATTTACTGTTTTTTGTAGTTTGTCGATATAATATCTGCCGAGGACGGATACCGAGACGTGCTCTCGCGCGATTGGATCCTTTCGAAAAGATTGGTTGTATTTTGCTGCCGTATATAAGCAGCCGCCGCGCGACGACACACACACACCGTTAGTTAGAGCCGCGAGAGTCAAAATAGATAATAAAAGTGACTTAAATTTAATATTCTCTCTCTTATTTTTATCCGCTAACATATAAATGTATGATTATGTATATTTATTATGATAAATGTATAGTGACATCCTAGACACTTATTTTTATTTAAATAAATTTTTCATTAACATTTATAACCTTTAAAGTAATGCCAATAAGAAAATATACTCATCAATATTCAAAAGAGCAAGTTGAAGTTTAATTTCTAACATTCATATACTTTTATACTCTCATATATGACGCATCCTGTATAAGATCCCGAACTATACGTTTGACATATTGTTGCGGATCGTTCTCGATATATCTCGAAACGCGCAACGCAACAGCCCAACATTCGCGAACCGCGTCACTCCCGCACGCTCGAGGGTGCACAGAGCGCTCTGCGCATTACATGTACACGGTATACGCTTGTGTGTGTATCCCCACCATTACGGAGTCGTGTTGCTCGCGTCTCAATTCTGGCATCACTGACCTCAGCTTCTGTGCTATCACGCCTATCCTCGACCAAATTTTTAATATAACCCCATATAAAAATAATCCAGTACGTCGAAGTCTGGTGATCGCGCTGGCCAAGTAATTGGACCACCACGTCCTATCCATCTTCCGGGGTAATGCGCATTTAAAAATTTGCGGACCTGCCGAGAGAAATGCGCAGGAGCACCGTCGTGTTGAAAAATTATTTCTGCTCTTACGCGGAGAGGAACATTTTCGAGTAGAGCAGGCAACTCATTTTGTAAGAAATTTACATATATCTCTCCATTTAATCGAGGCGGTAAGAAATATGGACCGATCTGGAAAATTGCCAAAAAAAATTATTAAAGCTACAAAAGAAAATTCTTTAACTTACTAATAATGAAGGAATTTATTTACAATTTGATCCGCTATTATTCCTGCTCATACGTTTATTTATGGACCAGCGATATTGGTATGCGCTCTGACGAATGGCAAGCGTGTTTTCTTCTTGCCATATCAAATAGTTGCGACTGTTAAATACGCCGTTTGGCGTAAAAGTCTTTAATTAAAGTTTTTAATCAAAATTTCTTTTTTATTTGTAATAATTTTTTTATTTTTATATAAATTCTTAATTTTTCGTATTAATTTCTAATTTTAAATGATTCTATTAATTTTAAATTTTGTTTTTTTGTCTTTTGTTTTATCATATTTTTTTAATAATTTTTTGAGGATATCCTGAGAGGATATGCATATTGTTATTAGAATGTAGACTGTTCACATTTTTAACGATTTTTATAACAGTATAAAATTTTGGAAATAAACTTTATAACAACTTTTTATTCAGATGGTGCTACTTTTTAATATCATTATTTTTTAAGAATATATTTTACAAAGTATTAAAATAATTTGTAAAACATTTTTCACGCCTTAAAATAACACTATTTTGTGCAGATTAAAATAACTATTTTGTAGATTTAAATAGCACTATTTTAAAAATAGTTTTTTACAATAGTTTTTTATAGTTGAAATAACACTATTTTGTAAATACATATAACAGTTTTTCACAACTGGCGTGTGTACACTTGGCGTCTTCCTTTACCTTTTTCTAATTAAAATGTACGTTTTTAGGGATTATATTGGTCCACTCGTACTCGCCCGCAGTATCTGCATACGTGCATACAGACGCATAATCGCTATGATACATTATACACACACACACACGCCGTTACCAATCCGTATACACACATAACGCGCATAACCGCTATGAATGCTTGTATATACGCATATACCGTGAGCATTTAGAGTGGGCACGTATATGCATACATGTATGCCAAAAAGCCAACATATCAAGACATAACATCCAGCTTAAGGGATAATTTATAAACCTCACGCGACATACTTACAGATATCATAGCACCGATCATTATCAGTATTTGAGGATGTCGATATTGCTTAATCAGATTCGACCGATTCTCAGCACGGCCAAAACGATATCAATACGAGACATAAATAGTCGCTCAACATTTAGTCGTACTTACTTTGAATCGCACGATAAGGCACGCCAGGATCATAATTGATAAAGGACAGCAGTTTGAAGCCGATCTGTTCAGACATCCAACACTACTAACTGGCACGGCGCATCTGAGAACAATAGCCTAACGTGTAGCAGCCAACGGAGCACAACATCACAAGTCTATCTACGATACGACGCTCCAACAGGAGTTCTCCAGCCGCCATACGAAGTGTTCAACAGAAGTAAAAAGACGTTCAAGCTAAGCATCAACGGCCAACATACTAACATCACGATCGATAGGTTAAAATCAGCATACATATCCTGAAGGGAGAAACCTCGGAAGAAGCAAGACTAACACAACAGAACCCAGCAGCAGAATGACAGACCAGAAACAACCGAAAGAACATTGCGTCCAACAGTCAGATTTAGCAATAGCTAAAGGAAGACTCTCCCCCCAAACAAAGGGATCCTATGGCATCTCAGTATTTCATCACCACAAGCGAAAGCGTACGCAGCGCCTGCGCGCAGGCAATTAGCGCGTGAGTTGTTTTCACGCACAAAGCACGTGTCGCGGAATTTTCTTGCAAACGCGCCAAGAGTAGTTCGCGTTTTCGCCGCGGGGCGGCGAATTACGCGAGCAGTATCTTGTATGAGGAAAGCCCTCAGGAGAGTACTTAAGACCTCGCGCGACGAGCAGAGATCAATTAATTCAAAATTAATATGTGCTACCTCTGCTGTCGCTATTACCGCCGTCGTCACTTAGGACGACGTCGAGTGAGACGCTTCAGACGATTGCGGGTTCTCCTCGGCTCACGCGGCACAGGAGCCAGTATCAGGGGCCATTAACACCGCCCGGGACGCCTCCACCACTACGCCGTGCAGTCTCATCCAGGGTTGCTGAACGGAACACGATGCAGCATCATGTGGCGAGAACGCAGAGCTCCGCGTAGGCCATCGTGCTCGCATTCCAACGGCTCTTTTTAGAGCCAAGCAACTTTATCCCAATCGGTCCTTTTTAGGACCATATTCCAACGGCTTTTATCGGGGCCGGTGATGCCAGAATTGCTCGTTCGGAACGACTTAGTTACGAGCCTGTAAGCGAGATTTGCCGAAAATTTTCATAACACATCAAAGAAATTGAGGAACAACGCTTCTCGGCTCACAGAGTTATGATCGCCATGTACGCAAGTTTCCTTCGTTCGGAACGACTTAGTTACGTACCTGTAAGTGAAATATACCGAAAGTTTTCATCATAACACATCAAGGAAATTGAGGAACAACGCTTCTCGGCACACAGAGCTAAGATCGCTTTGTACGCAAGTTTCCTTCGTTCGGAACGACTTAGTTACGTGCCTGTAAGCGAGATTTGCCGAAAATTTTCATAACACATCAAGGAAATAGAGGAACAACGCTTCTCGGCACACAGAGCTAAGATCGCTATGTACGCAAGTTTCCTTCGTTTGGAACGACTTAGTTACGTACCTGTAAGTGAGATATACCGAAAGTTTTCATAACACATCAAGGAAATTGAGGAACAACGCTTCTCGGCACACAGAGCTAAGATCGCTATGTACGCAAGTTTCCTTCGTTCGGAACGACTTAGTTACGTACCTGTAAGTGTAATATACCGAAAGTTTTCATAACACATCATGGAAATAGAGGAAAACGCTTCTCGGCACACAGAGCTAAGATCGCTATGTACACAAGTTTCCTTCGTTCGGAACGACTTAGTTACGCACCTGTAAGTGAGATATACTGAAAGTTTTCATAACACATCAAGGAAATTGAGGAACAACGCTTCTCGGCTTACAAAGCTAAGATGGAAGTGTACGCAAGTTTCCTTCGTTCGGAACGACTTAGTTACGTGCCTGTAAGCGAGATTTGCCGAAAATTTTCATAACACATCAATGAAATAGATGAACAACGCTTCTCGGCACACATAGTTAAGATCGCTATGTACGCAAGTTTCCTTCGTTCGGAACGACTTAGTTACGTGCCTGTAAGTGAGATTTGCCGAAAATTTTCATAACACATCAAAGAAATTGAGGAACAACGCTTCTCGGTCTCACAGAGTTATGATCGCCATGTACGCAAATTTCCTTCGTTCGGAACGACTTAGTTACGTGACTGTAAGCGAGATTTGCCGAAAATTTTCATAACAAATCAAGGAAATTGAGGAGCAACGCTTCTCGGCACACAGAGCTAAGATCGCTATGTACGCAAGTTTCCTTCGTACGGGACGACTTAGTTACGTACCTGTAAGTGAGATATACCTAAAGTTTTCATAACAGATCAAGGAAATTGAGGAACAACGCTTCTCGGCACACAGAGCTAAGATCGCTATGTACGCAAGTTTCCTTTGTTCGTAACGACTTAGTTACGTACCTGTAAGTGAGATATACCGAAAGTTTTCATAACACATCAAGGAAATTGAGGAACAACGCTTCTCGGCACACAGAGCTAAGATCGCTATGTACGCAAGTTTCCTTCGTTCGGAACGACTTAGTTACGTACCTGTAAGTGTAATATAACGAAAGTTTTCATAACACATCATAGAAATAAAG
>CAJQTV010002093.1:0-17291 GCA_907163055.1 Formica aquilonia x Formica polyctena | reverse complement strand
TATATGTATATATAACTTTTGTCTTTATATTTATTATTATTTTTATTTTTTGCGTTTTTGTCGTAGTATCGTCTGCAGCTAGCAACAAAACCATAGTGAAATATAGCACCGAACCTATTATCAAAAACTAGCATGCTAGCACGCACAGCAACACGCAGCACATAATATTTCAAGTTGCATAGCCATTATAATTGCTAGCAAAATGTCTCGCATGCGATCTAGTATGCAAAATCGTACCGTGTGCCGCAGGCTTTAAATTAGTAAATTTCATTTTTATCTTTCTTTCGATGCCACTGCAACACAAAACGCGCGTATAATTGTAACAACATTCTTTAATTAAACAATATTTTTGTCGGAACTCGCGATCATTACAAACATTAAAAACGTCTATTCTATTTCGAAATATTCGCGGGCCATAATTACGTACTGCATTTACTTTCCAAATTTCGAACGCATGATCAATGGTCTAGTTAACACCGATATATTCTAATATGTAAAATAAATACTATACTGTTCAATCATAGTCTTTCCATTCTTTAGAGAAATGGCTATAATTGGCTAGTGTAGTACGTATTAAAGTATATCGGTGTAAATTAAGCTATAATCAATAAGAAGAGAATTGATATTTATCGATATTTATTGATATTTATCATTCGAGCCTTTTCTAACTTTGTAATTTTATTATGTATTTTGAGACATAATTGTCAAATATATCCATGATATTGCAGTTGAGTGTGTTCTTTCAAGCTAGTTTTGCTTCAAAGTGCAAGATTCTTCGTCCTAATTAATCCTTCGAATGAAAATAGTGTCAAACAAAATGCATCCCTCATTGCACTTTATACAACTATATTTTTAGAAGAAATTTCAGAATTGGGCAAATATCATTAATATTGTTATGTAAAAAAGATCTATTATTTACAGAAACTTGATCTGTAATAATTTTATTAATGAAATTAATTGTATAACAGTGATAGAATTAATCAAACTTGCGAAGCATCGAGTACGACGCGCCGCTATTATGTATAAATGTACGTACAAATATCGGGCACATTTATTGGTACATTTAGAGAATGGCATAAATGTGCTATAAATGTAGTTTAGAATACGATTTTCACTATAAAGTTGCGCATTTAGACTAAAAATGACGATCTGCCTCTAAATGTACAGCTAAATATGCGCTCAGAATACCGCCACATTTATTGTGTCATCTAAGGCATATTTAGAGGCACATCTAGCGATAGATGTGAGCTCGAAATACGGGCCAAAGAACTTTTTTACTTCTCTCTTTTATTTAAACTTGTCAACAAAAAAAATGAATTTTTTATTATCTTCATGAGTATGCATTATGTGAATGTTGAAATTGTCATAAAAATTAAAATAAAAATGACGCGCAAAGTTGCGATTCTTCGTCAGAATGATTTTAATTATCTAATTGAAATAAAAATGATGCGATAATTGAGTCATATGATTTTAAAACAATACAAGCGACTTTTTTCGAAATAAGTTTTATATATACATAATTTTGTTCTTTGAGCTTAGTTACACATTTGTCTTAAAAATCACATAGGTCTCTGTACTTTTAGTACTAAAAATAATAGTTTTAAAATATTATGTGTTTTGAAAACCCTACATCTCCATCTCTTGTGTTGTTTTAAAACTTTATGGCATAAATTGGAACGCATGCAAATATGAGTGAGTGTCATATTTTCTCAGTCGTAAATTGAACGCGCTCTAATATTTAAACAATTGACTGGCTGAGCTTAACCTCCAAACGCATTAATAATAATAGAACATTAATAATAAAATTAATAATGATAGAGTCGATAAGTGCGGGTGTTATAGATAAAATAAAAATCAGTTATCAGTTTTATTACGTCCAGACTCGAGGAAGGATGAATCGACGGAAGGGCACAACAACTATCTTTATTTATCCCGAAGTTAAACGTCTCGTGGCGTTTGGAATCGGGTCGAACGAACTGACAGGTCTGAAAAGCAGGTAAACGACTGAGTCGCTATTATGCTGGTTATTCAGACGTTCGTTCGGTAGTCCCTTTTCGGTAAGAGAATTTAATCTCTTTTTCATGGGATGGGACCAAGTGCGATCTTTCGACTAGGAATGAGTGAGGGTTAATAAAGAGTTATTTTGATTTTAAATTAACAAAATGTAAATTTATTTATTTTTAAAGTAAATGGTGGATATACATGATTATAAAAAATAAAAATAAAATATTGTTGATTATAATTTCTCGATGAGTGTACGTGTGTATGCGTGTGTTTTAGTTCGCGGGTGTTACATTAATATGGAGGACATCAGTCAGAATGCAAGGGAAAGATTCTATCGTTGACATTTAGGTTCTGACTGGTTAATACAATATAAAAATATATTTGATTAAAAGATAAAAACATAAAATCAAAATCAATATGTATAAGTAAATAAGTGTATATGTTAAGAACTGTCAGAAATATAAAATTGGTCGCTCGCGATCAATATGTGTTAGATTAAGGATTCAAAATTTTCTAAGACTTATTGCCGGAACGGGTTGACGATTTAAAAGAATGAAACATTCTTCGGAAAGTTTTGATTTAAATAAAAAAACAAGACAAAAAGGAGGAAAAGAAAAATTATTCAATAAAACTTACTTTTTTAAATAGTGATTCAGAGGTGGAGGGGTGGCGAATTTGTACGGTGTTTCGCTCTGTGTCTCATGTCGGCTGCCTGATGTTCGATTCGTGGTTGCTCTGGAGATGCAAAAGCACAGAGTAAGACTGCGTGAAGCTGAAAACCGGAGAATAAGTGTGTAAGTCCGTGTATGTCCCTTCGAGTTCTCTTTTTATATCTCTCTTTTCGGGGTGTATTCTAATTTCTAAGAGGGATTCTTCCAAAACTTCAACGAATTGAAATTCCGCAGAAGTGGGGATTCTTCATCTTAACGAATTAAAAATTGTGCCAGTGTCTTCATTAGGCGGGGTGTTTCTCCTACTTTTCGAATTTTCACCCGTGGTGATCGTCGATTGGTGATCTCGATATCAGTTCAGAGTCCCTTGAGCATTAGATTTCCCTTGCGCACGTGATCTGATTAGAAAAGGTCTTACTTCCTTATGATTATTTTTATCAATATTAGTGCAGCTGTATTTACTGAATATTTCGTTACAGAAGTTTCGTCATTATTGATTTAGTTGTATTTGTCAGATATTTCGTTAGAAGGAATTTTATTATCTTTTCGGTATCAGTTTATTATTTCGCTGGAAAATTCTGTTGCGAGGGTATCTACTGATTTTTTTTTTATTATATTTTTAGGCGACCGGCGCGGTTTCGTCACCGGTCTCTCGCATCTTTCTCACGGTTACTCATAGATATAGATATTGATAAGTGACTAAATGTTTAAAGAAATGTGTTGCGCAAGATGCTCTATTTACCGAACGACTCATTTTTATCACCGATCGATTATCATTGCCGCAACTTCGTGGAAGGAAGGAATCGTGGAGTCGCCAGAACGTAATAGTTTATTAGTTTGAATTTTATGAAAAAAACCCTGGATGTGTTTCAGCAAGAGAGTACATAGACGAATTGGCTCAAAACACTTTTCGTCTAAAAAACTATAATAGCCAATAAATGTTAGAAAAATAGATGATATTAAAAAATTAGACCCATACATCTCTAAAGATGAAAAAGTTAAACATTTTACGAAAAATGTTTTCAATGGCCTACAATAAACGCAGATGACTTAATCGAAGAACTATAGCTTATAAAGGCCAAATATTTCAATGTTTTAATGATAAAATATTGTTTTCTGTGCATAAATATGATTTTATTTAATAAATAAACTAAACATGAACAATCTATATTGTTTACAAATAACACATGTTCAAGAAAGTAAGTGTTTTAGAAATTATATTATTAATTTTGCTTCTCGAACGTTCTAAAGCGAGACGTTATGATCGAAGCCTTGTTTTCACTCCGTTTTTGTGGTTTCTTCGTATCGTTCGATTCTGATAAACACCTCGTTGTCGATCGCCGATTGGCTCTCGGAATCGAACGATCGAAATTCCGTTTTTTGTGGTACACGTATCGTGGATCGAAAAGAAAGGCTTTTCGTTAAGGACTTCGTCGCAAGCCTTCACCGGGAACACACCGAAAGTCTAACGCTCATATAATTATAGTTAGAACGATAATTCGCGTGTCCGATTATATCTTGTTGTCGCGTGCGATTACCTAAGACGGTCCGGGGTTGGTGTCGAAAGGAATAAACACTTTTCCACAAACTAACCCCGCTCAAATCATTTATGTTCTGTCTCTCTGATCGGCGAAACAAATAAATTCTGTTAATGTGGGCGTATAAATCGAAGGCGCGGCTACAACACACATTCTATGTATTTTTTAAACAACACATGTTCATGATCTTTTTTAATAAAATGTGTTCTTGATTTATACATAATTATGATTTTACATTTTAAAATATGTTTAAAAAAGTCAAAACAAATATTATAAATTTTCTGCAAAATATACGATTAGTACTTTTCTTTAAATATTGTTTTTTATCTACTGAGAAGTTTAGTTGAGTGGATATGTATTGTTTTAAAATCACATGATTCAATTAAGTAAAATTTGCAACGTATCTTCTACGCATTCGTAGTGCAATATTCGTTTTTAACATCGCATCTAACATCAGCTTTTTGATTATTGTCCTGAGTAACATCACACGAGTTATAAAAAAGAAGGTAAACCTTCGGAAAACCCACCTATATGAAATAATGGGTAAGAATACCTAATTCTTATGTGTTTTTGCCTCCTGAACACGAATATGAAACTTAAAAATGGCGGTCGGACTCGCAAATCGAAGAAAAACGCAAAAATCCAACCCACGTTCGAGGGATGTCTTTTTATCAGTAATGATTCACCCCTGGGATATAGGTTTGGATTAGGTTATATCTTCCGGAAGTGGAACTCCCCAAAGGGGGGGGGGCGGAACCCACTGTGTCCACGCATATACTTTATAACGCGAAGCAAGGTCCACCCCACAATTGTTGTGTGGATGGGAAAGTGTATGCGTGGACGCAGTGGGTTACGCCCCTCCCTACGGGGGGGGGGGGGGTCCACTTCCGGAAGATATAACCTAACCCAAACTTATATCCCAGGGGTGAATTATTACTGATAAAAATGCATCCCTCGAACATGGGTTGGATTTTCGCGTTTGGTTGGATTTTTGCGTTTATCTTCGATTTGCGAGTCCGACCGCCATTTTTAAGTTTCATATTCGTGTTCAGGAAGCAAAAATACATAAGAATTGAGTATTCTTACCCATTATTTTATATAGGTGGGTTTTCCGAAGGTTTACCGAAAATTAATAAAAACGTAAATAATAAACAAATTTAAGAAATTAGGCTCTCGAGTGACATCACAAATTCTAATAATCGCGGGCTAGTAAGAGCCAGAACGCGGATGGCAGTGCGTCAGTTTCATAGAAAAATAAATTTTCTATGAAACTGAATATGTGCACAGGGCACGAAATTTACTTGGTGTATACCAAGATTTTTTAAATTTAATCTCAATTCGAGATTTACAATAATCCCTCTTTACCCCCCTGGAGAGACGAAGGCGAGAAAAATATCGGGGCGAAGTCGCTGAATCGGGAATCGAACCCGAGTCTTTCCCGATTCCCGATTCAGCGACTTCGCCCCGATATTTTTCTCGCCTTCGTCTCTCCAGGGGGGTAAAGAGGGATTATTGTAAATCTCGAATTGAGATTAAATTTAAAAAATCTTGGTATACACCAAGTAAATTTCGTGCCCTGTGCACATATTCAGTTTCATAGAAAACTTATTTTTCTATGAAACTGACGCACTGCCATCCGCGTTCTGGCTCTTACTAGCCCGCGATTATTAGAATTTGTAAATAATAAAAGAAATTCGTAGACGTTTCTGTCCTAATCTGGATTCTCTTCAATGTAGAAACTATCATATTACGTATAAAAAACAGCGGTCAGTAAATAAAAATTAAGATAACGCAGTTAACAAAGTAAAATATCATAATGATTCGATTGTTAGATATATTGAATCCCTCCAACGGCTTTCCAGTGGAAAAACAATTAGCATTGTCCCCCACATAATTGTGTTAAAAACATGCGGCCGAGAATATGATTGATAACCATGGATCGTTAAAAAATTGTTTATAGCAGTCATAGAATAATGCTGAATAAAATAAAAGTTTTGAGTCTTACCGATAGAAGGTTAATATTAGGAGAAAATCGGAATGCTTAACCGACATAGAACATCACATTGTATGGTATGTCTTATGTTAGACTGCCGCGCGAACAAAAGATATAAATAAAAAATACAGAAATGAAAATAACGAGGCATAAAATATATAATAATTATAATAGAATACACTTCTGCGTTTCGAAAATTACAATTTTTTGTATGTCATATAGATATATATTTAAATCTCCCGAGAAAAGTATTATTTTCGCATTTTCGGCCTTTTAATTAAAATTCTTAGTAAAAATCCATAAGATAGAAAAAAACATTCTTAACATTTTATACGCTAAAAAAGCAATGTTGCGATTTTTCGACATTTTATGACATTTTGCGAAAATCTGACAGCTGATAATATTATCGGCGACCACATAAACGTGAAAAAATTATTTAATTAAGTTGTCAACAATAAAAACTTCTTAAAAAACGATAGAACACGGTTAAAACTATAGAAAAATATTTTAATTAAAAAAATTTTAGTTAAATTAAAAAAAAAATTTTAGTTAAAAGTCTTGGCGTTGCTAAGTTTCAAAATTAATAACTGCAATGTATCTTAAAGTAACAAATAATTAATTTAATTTAAAAATTATTACATCTATAAGTGCAATATAAATATACGTACGTTAATATCATTAGCATATTGTTTAACAGCGGCAAGATTTAAAAATTTTTTTTTGTTTTTTCATTTTGTATTAATTTCTAATTTTTGCATAAGTTTTTAATTTTTTGTATAAATTTTTAATTTTTTTATAAATTTTTTTTAATTAGCTATACATTCTACTACTTTAATTATATTGCAATTTATTAAATATAATTTTTCTTGATATTGAAAATAATAAAATTAATTAATTTTATAACAAATTTTTATTCATATAATTTTTCTTAATATTAGAAATAATAAAATAAATTAATTTTATAAGATAAATTTTTTTATTCATTTGTAATATTTTTTGATATCATCATTTTTGTAGGAAATTAAAACAACTAGTTTATATAACAGTTTTTTTTAAATTAAAATGTTTTTATTTAAATTATAATAAAAGAAACCAATTTTATAGCATACATTTTTATTCATTTGGCGCAATTTTTTTATATCGTTATTTTTCTAGGAAGTTTAAACAACTATTTTGTACAACAGTATTTTTTTGGTTAAAATTTTGTACAATTAAGATAATACTATTTTGTATAGAGTTAAAATGACATTATTTTGTAGAGCAGTTTTTTACAGTAATATATTTTTCAAGAAAATTAAAATTATTATTTTGTACAATTAAAATAACACTATTTTGTATAGAGTTAAAATGACATTATTTTGTAGAGCAGTTTTTTATAGTAATTTAAAAATAAATATATTTTTCAAGAAAATTAGAATTATTATTTTGTACAATTAAAATAACACTATTTTGTATAGAGTTAAAATGACATTATTTTGTAGAGCAGTTTTTTATAGTAATTTAAAAATAAAACAATTTTTTGTGTAACACTTTTTCACATGGCGCGTGCACTTGGCGCCTTTTTTTACCTTTTTTAAAAAGGTGAGTTTTTAGGGATAAAATTTACATTGTCATTAAACTGTGTTCATTTGAAGTCACCGAAATAAATATATCAGTCTTACGTGCATTCATGTCGGGTCCATCCCGTTCACTTTATTCGTTTGATTACGATATCACGTTTCTTTAAATTTGTTCGTAGTACATCTTCAATATATATGTATAAAATCACAATATATGATACCATAAAAAAATCTCTTCGTTTGAAGTGCCGGCTGAAATTTATTTTATGACGTATTTTCTCTTCAAAAATAATTTGCCATTATATACAGATTAGCTGTGATATAACAAAACATAATTACGAAAAATGATTTTTGTTGCAAAATGTACAACAAATACAGAATGTTATAGAAACGCGGAAGGTATGCGAAAGATACGTGGGCGTTTATTTCAAAAATAGTCGACGCTTCCAGCTCTCAAAGTTCGACCATACGTTCACATAGAACTAAATCAGTATTTTCGACAGCATTCACGAAAATATATTACGTGATTAGTACACATTTCAATGCTGGGTAGCAATTAGCGTGCGCTGCATTAATGAAAAGCTTTCAAATGTTGCATAAGGCAGAGATTTCTGAGATCGTATGACTTGAGTATCGAATTACTTGTTTGTTTTATTCGAAACTTTTGAAATATTCTTCACGATATAAATATCCACCTTCGCATTCACAAAGTATCTTCTCTTTTTCACACATCGTCTTATTCAACAATTTTTATGTCTCATATATTCGCGAAATTAAATATCAAGTTTATCGGCGTTTAACGTATCGGGTGTTTTTGTATTTTTTTTACCATTTCTTTCATTTCGATAAATCAACTCTGTGATCTTCCGTGATCATATCGCAACATTTTATATTTGCATGTTGCTATTTCGAGCATATATTAATGTCAACATTAATAAACAGCTGCGTGTAGGTGTCGATGACGAACTATATATATTAAACGAAGTATATTTAACGAAAATTGATGCACACATATCACATGATACTACCGAGAAAAAATAAACCTAAAAGAGAGTCAAAAATTATAATAGTATAGTTTATAGATCATATTTTTCTACACGACTTGGTTTTAAAGATTATCGGATAGACTCCTAGTAGTGGACTACATAGGAGATTCGTAGTAGTAGTAGATCTTTTCACGGGCGTGGACTTAAATGTTACGGCAGCGCTCCAGTAACCGCTCGAAATAGATCTAATCGTTCCAGATTTGTGATGCTGACGATGCGGCATTTGTGCGACCGGTGCGGTGTCCTAAAAAACGTCGGCGTAGCGGTGGCAATCATTTTTCACGCAATTATTTTTCCGATTATATGAATAAATATATAATATATAATTAACGAATTGCGCAACATATATAGTTACATGCATACATACATACATAATTCTCTATTTTACATATAACCTTAGGTACATTATATTAATAAAATTTCTGGTCGGTGATGATTATTTCGATTTTTTTTCCTTATAGTAAGAACGAAAAAATAATTCAATAAAGTAAAAAATTTCCACGGCGCTTATAAAACTGGCTCCTAAGCAAAGACTAAATATGCCACCCACGGATGCTGAAAAAAAAATTTTAATTAAGACTTTAAAACAATTTATTATATGCCAATAGAAACAATTGTTTACCTAATAAATATAATTCATCGGCAATCGGTATTGTATTCATTTGCATAAATATGTCAGTACTAAAATGTACTCTTAGAACAGTTTGCGTCTTTGTAAGATTCGAGCTAGAATAAATAATACATATATATGTCTAGAGAACACATACATATATATGTCTAGAGAAAAAGAGAGAGAGGAGAAAAAGAATATTTTAAATAACACGTTTCTACATTATTTAATCACAACTTACTATATCGGCAGAATATTGAAATCATGAACACCATTTAGTAAAAGTGAGGAAGTCCGTGTTTCGTAATACACATTCAAGCATGGATTTCGACATTCACACGTAAAATTTTTTTCGATGGTATTATGAATGATCCGTATATAGTTCGCGTTAAGGCATTCGAAATCTTGCCACTCGCAGATCTACAGAGGCATTAATATACAGATATATTAATATATGAAGTATATACTGGAAAAGACTGATACTTGAAAAAAAATTTTAAATTTTACTCTCAAAGAATATTTATTCGCTATGGGTGCGTAATAATATGGCAAGCAATCACAGGCTTGTAGAACAGCCTCGATAGAACAGCTAGTAAAACAGTTTGAATATCGATATGTAGGAAAATATTTCAACTTAGTTTTTTCGTCTGCGCAACGCGGAACCAATTCACCGCGTTTATTTCGATAGTAATATCCGGTGAGCTTTTGCTTGCTAATTGGAATTACGGCGATCTATGTAAATAAAATCACAAAGTAGTTAGATATTATGAAACATATTGGAACAATATTTAATCATTTTTCTTTATAATCTCGCGTAAAGAAATTCAGACATATTTGTAAAAATATTTAATTACCCGCAATTCTTGATTTGCTTGTAAAACTTGTCTAGTAGCTATGGGTCCGACAAATTCCAGAGGGTGATGAGTAAATACCTATTTTATAGACAAATATATACATATATATTTATATACATCGATATACAGGGTGTCCGGTAATTTTTGACACACCCGAAGTGTGAAGGTAGATTGGGTCAAACTGAGTCGAAAAGCCCTGTATTATTTTTTTTTATTACGCTTAATAAAGGAGTTATTATTGAGTAAAGTCTGGCCAATCAGCGCCGACCTTTAGCCGGGCGCACGTCCGTGAGCCGCGCGCCTGGTAGTGCGGCATCGCACACCTCACGGCGCACGGCTCACCGACGTGCGCCCGTCTAAATGTTGGCGCTGATTGGCCAGACTTTACTCAATAATAACTTCTTTATTAAGCGTTATCAAAAAAAATGATACAGGGCTTTTCGACTCAGTTTGACCCAATCTACCTTCACACTTCGGGTGTGTCAAAAATTACCGGACACCCTGTATAATTAATATAATTTTGAATATATGCAATTGAAAACATATAAAAAGCTAATATCTATGTACGAATGGTTTTCGTGACTATAAATTATGCATTGTAACGTATAAAAATATAACTATTTTGCATAATGCTTAAAAATGTTAAAAACAAAAAAGCGTTAATTTTTTATACCAAAAGACCGATGGAATTTGTTGCAAATTCGATAGGTTTGTCTCCCATGCCATCGCTATTAACTAGCAAATTTCGTTTTACGACAGCAATAAGACCGACTTTTGGTCCAAACAACACAGATCTGAGAAGATCAGATTCCTTCGTGGCTCTAGTTCGATTGAAACAAAGTTACATGTGTGACACAATTATATCAATTTGAGTAAAATTAAATGAACATAATTACCTGCCGGTTTGTATATCATCTTCGAGAAGATAATTAAAGGAACAACATATACCTGAATGAGTGTAAGATAATTTAAACAATTCGCTACAATTCTTTGCATCGTCATCCCACGAACAGTACTCAAATAAGTCTTCGCAAGGTCGCAAAAGTTTTAAGAAATTTAATAATGTTATATGGTTTATTTTTAACAGTACTTGCAAGTCTTTCAAGTATTTCCTACCACTGGCAACATGTTCGCAAATGAGGGCCCATGTCTGAGAAAATATAAAAGTTTGTCATTAATTGTAAGTTTAGATATTACCAGTTTTTCTTTTTTCAAGAATTGGTATCATTTGCTTTTGTACAAGCTACGTGTGCATTGTTAATGAAAAATGTACATACTTGAGTAGGAACATCGCCGTTTTGTTATCCATGTTGGGTGGCAACTGCAAACTTTGCAATATTTCTTCACGTCTTGCACGTAGCGGATATACTAATGGACAAACAGTAATAGCTGGAAAGGGGACCACAGCTATTGGGGTGTAAAACGATTGAATAACAGTGCGAGTTGGATTAGTACTGTAACGTATCCAGGTTTTCCAAAACATCCAACTTAAAACTAAGAGAAAGAAATCACTTATATCTGATGAATCTTAATATATATTAAATGTATTGTTGCACATTTATAACTGAAGTATAGGATATTTTATAGAATAAATAATAATTAGATCATTATAAGTAAAGCGTATATTTGTTATACCCACACGCAAAACTGCAGATCATGATTAAAGTCCAGAAGACCTTCCCGAGGGTAGCGGATTTTATTCCACGTAAGTTGCCAAAGTATTTCATGCCGTGCAGAGAACTGTCATACAGATATTCTAGCAGAAAATGACGGGCAATCTGTTTTGTACTTTCTGTCGATTGATCGCCATACGATTCGATGTTAGAGCGATCGAATGATCTATCATCTATCTTCTTCACAACTTCTACTTGATCTAATATGATTCTATTCACTACATGTTTTTTTGCCCGGGAAATGCTTAACATCATGACGTAGACACGCTTACTTCTTAATATTTTTTCAGCGATCACTGTTGCAGAATGTTTCGCTTAATACACCGACAATGTTTCTTCTACAATAAATTGCTTTATACTGTTGTTTGACAAGAATCATGTTGATTTTATCGCACCTAGAAAGTTATATTGTGATCAAACATGCAAACATTGCGTGCCAAGGTTCACTTTATATTTTTTATTATGCTTTGCAAAATTAATCAAGTAATCAAGTAATCCATGGAAAACCATTATATTTTGTTATCAGATAAATACAGTATGTACCTTGAGTGGATTTATTTTCTGATAAATCACTGAAAGTATAAATCGATTTTATTATATTAAAAGAATTTAAAACGCAGCGTAATATACATGGCAACATATTAATAATTTTTTAAAAATATGATGAGTAGAGAATTAAAATACACTATTTTTGTAGAAAATTAAAACAACTATTCTGTAAAACAGTTTTTTAGTTTGAATATGACAGTGTTTTTGTATTAAAATAATTAAAATAACTACACTATTTTGTATAAGAATTTTTCACAATAAATTGAAATAACATTATTTTGTATAAGAGTTTTTTATAGCAAAAGGCGCTTGTGCGCATGCACTTGGCGCTTTTTTTTTACTTTTTTTAGCAGTATATATATATATATATATATATATTTTTTTTTTTTTTTTTTTTTTTTTTTTTTAATGTGTTATATGCATGTTTTGCTACTATACACATGCTTACGAGCAGTCAGATTAAATGAATATATCTATTATATTTCTGAATTATAAAAAGCAACCCTTTTATTTCTTTGATTTCTATTGAACAATATATATTTGTACATTCTTTTTTAAAAAAAATTATTATAATTAAAATTAAAATATATTATTATATGCTTGTGCTATGCTATAAATTGTTTGATTAATCCGTCTTGTATCTTGATTATATATCAAAAGTGAAAGATATAAAAAGAAATCCAATATATTCAAATGCATTTGTCAAAGGATTGTTATCATATAGTTATTTGTCACGCATCATATGCAATTACAGGTATAAGTAACATTGGTGAAACACAGTCTGCGATTAAGTCTTATAAATTTCTATTTATATTTTATTTCTATTTCTATCTATTTTTTTTAGTAATTTATAAATTTTTATAATAAATTTATAAATACATTTATTTTTCAATGGAACTAGAAAAATTTTTTAAACTGTTAAGATTTTGACAAAGTCTGCGACAACATGTCTATTGCAAACCAACATATTGTAACCAATCCTTGTATCGATACTAAAAGGAACAAAATAATCAATAATATCAGTTTTAATATAAATTTCTTCTGTCAAATATATATACCAAGTAGCATTCCGACAGATGAAAAAATACAATGTAACAGATCTATTATATTCATTAACAATACTAAAACATGCTTCATCTATTTCAAGCAATGCATTCGCATCGAAACAAGAATTAATTACAATATGTTGATTTGCAATAAACATGATGCCACAGGCTTTGTCAAAATCTTATCAACAGCTTGAAAAATTCTTCTGCTTTCACTGAAAAATAAATGTATATTTATAAATTATTTATAAGACATGCATTAACTTTACAGACTGTTTTTCACCAATGTTATTTTTCTTATCTGTAGTTACATATGATGCATGACGAATAACTATATGATGACACTCCTTTGACAAATGCACTCAAATATACTAAATTTTTGTGTGTGTATGCCTTTATTACTGTTCGCAGTTATCCATACTGGTTTTTGACAGGTATTTGACGTTAAATTTTCCAGAGTGCAACATTATATAGTGTAGCACTTTTTCATTTATAAAAAAGTAAAGCTGCAAAATTCTTCATGATACTTCTGGATAGTTGAATCTATAGAATACACACACACACACACATATCTTATAATAAACATATTATAGAATACACACATCTCTTTCTTATAAATAACATATATATTGCAATGTTTTGTTCTGTTTTTACACGCAGCATAAATTACTTTTGTAATGTTTTATTTTTCTCTAATATAAATGAGATACCTGATCCAACTATCCACAAGTATTACGAAGAATTTTGCAGCTTCACTTTTTTATAAATGAAAGCGTATGGACACTGCATTCTGGCATTTTGTAAACTTAACCAATACCTGTCAAAAGCAAGTATGGATGCGAGCAGTAACATCACGAAGCGCAATCTTTCGTCAAAGATGCTAAACGTACAAAAATACATTGCCATTATTGCATGTGTGTTGTGTACGTATATATATATATATATATATATATATATATATATATATATATATATGTATACGTGTAGCATAATACCACTATGGCTGCATTCGGGGAGACGCTATTAACGCTATAAACGCAAACGCTACAAACTTTGTTCGGAGAGCCAATAGCGCGATAGCGATAGTAAGTTCCTCAAACGCAGCCGAGTAAAATTCGCAACATGGCTGACGTTGATGCAAATATAAACGATAAAGCAATAAATGTTATGTTGTTATGTTATGTTTGTTGTTATGTTATGTTGGGTTATGCCTGCGCAATCAAGTGTTCGAGCATGTTCGAGGAGAGAATAAGCGCCAATCAGTGCTAATAGCATCTCATGCCTCACCTCGAAAATAATAGCGAGAAATAGCTCGAATGATGACGTCACGCTGCTTTTAGAGTGACGTCATCGATTTCATAGCGCCAGAAAGCGTCTCCTCGAACGATCTCCGACGATAATTGCGCCAATAGCGTGCTCCCCGAATGCAGCCTATATTCTATGCATGTGTTGTATACATATATAGCGGTAAAAGGGACGACGACGGTGACGATGATGATGATGATGATGGTGGTGACGTTTCTTACATGAAAATTTCCACATTTCGACTTTGCTTCGTAATATCTCTGCTTTATAGAACATGCAGAACGAAAATAAAGAGACACTTTCCTTATACAGGGTGCGGCATTTATAGTGACGCGGGCATATTTTTCGGAAACGAAGTGAGATATCAAAATATGTTTCAGACAAAAGTTGCATGGTTTCGAGGGGGCCATATGATAAAAATATGGATTTGACTTTAAGTGGTCTTTTTAAGGTGAGGTCAATGTGGTCGATGTTTTCTTAAATAGAACTCCCCATTTTTTATTACATATTCTTATAGCTTATCCCGAGAGCTTTCCAAAACACTATAATAAAGTATTTTTTCATTAAGTACTTTTTGAGTTATTTTATATTTTAATCTGACATATTTTGATATAAAAAATAAAATCAAGTAAAATCCGAGTAAAATGGCAAAGAGCCACGCGCAGTGTTTTTGACTGCGATAAACATACTGAAGATTCTGAGAGAGTTTCTTACTTTACTATACCTTACGTTCCTTCAATATCCGAACAATTTAAAAATATAACTAAAGACCTAAATGTGAAACTCTCATATCGTAGTCTTAACAAAATGAACAAGTTTATTAAAGTGCACAAAGATTCCTGCCCACAATCGGCCCGCAGCAATGTTGTTTACAAAATTAATTGTAATAATTGCGATGCGTCATATGTGGGACAGACTAAGAGACAATTACACACGAGGATAGCGGAACACAGAAATCATATTCGTAGAAATACGACAAATCACTCTGTTATAACCGATCATAGAATTGCTCTTAATCATGACTTTAAGTGGGACAAAATAGAAATACTTAAAAAAGTTTGTTTTTATTTTATTTTTGGATAGTTTGTCTGGACTGTTTGCATATATATTTATTTATTTATTATTTTGATTTTATACTACAGACAATGCTGATATTGTTTTTCATTTCACTGTTTTGACAATCTAATTTTTTTGTATCGTTGTTTACCGCTACTGGTAACATTTGTTTTTATCATCTCACCTTTTTCGTCGAACAATACTTCTCATTACTCTGTGGTTAGTTAGTGAGTTTAGTTAAGATTTTGCGTTGCTGAAAAAAAAAAATTTTTGCTGTCGACTTATGCGTTGCGTCTCTTTTATGTAAGTCTTACTACTGTAATTTCGACACGGACCCTCTCTCTCTCTTCGTTTTTTGACACAAACCATTCCGCTCAAATTACAGACATAATTATTAACGTATCACCATGTTCGTGGATTCATGCTTAAAAAATCGAGGTTTCTGCCCCGAAATAACATGGACTACATGGAGAATGGTTTTTGCCTTTTAAAGCGACATGAGGGATCACGCCTTCTACCGTTGGTTACCATGTAACTCTGCGCTTTAATTGATTAAGACTCTTTCTGTATACCGTTTATATTGTTGAATTTAGTATTATTTGCGCTGATGATGGCCAAAAAAAGGGCCGAAACGTCCGCCTTTCGCGAATCATGTAATTAAAGAAATTCTCTAATTTTTTAATTTATTTTTTGGTTTAAATTATATATCTTTGCGCCCAAAAAACTGCGCGTGGCTTTTTGCCATTTTACTCGGATTTTACTTGATTTTAATCGTGTAAGAGCCTTACTTTTATATCTTTTATAAAAAATAAAATATCTCGTAAAATATTTAGTTTTCGATAATCTTACCGTAATACTTTTATGTACAGAATAATGAGACGAATCAATTAGTGTAAAGAAAAAAACAAATAATTGTTTTAAAACATACATTGTAAATAATTACATTCTTTTTCTTAAAAACAATTATTTTTTTTTACTAATTTATTTGTCTCATTATTCTGTACATAAAAGTATTACGGTAAGATTATCGAAAACTAAATATTTTACGAGATATTTTATTTTTTATATCAAAATATGTCAGATTAAAATATAAAATAACTCAAAAAGTACTTAATAAAAGAATACTTTATTATAGTGTTTTGAAAGCTTTCAAGATAAGCTACAAGAATATGTAATAAAAATGGAGGATTCCATTTAAGAAAACATCGATCACATTGACTTGGCCTTGACAAGGTCACTCAAGATCAAGTCCATATTTTCATCATATGTCCCCCTCTGAACCATACAACTTTTGTATAGAACATTTTTTTCCATCTTGTTTACTTTACGAGATATTTGCGTGCGTTGATTAAAATGACTCACCCTGTATAAATCGAATCCAAGCTAT
>CAJQTV010002092.1:0-15663 GCA_907163055.1 Formica aquilonia x Formica polyctena | reverse complement strand
ATTATTAATACTTATTTTGCAAGCAACAAATTAGGAACTTGCATATTTTGAGAGCAATAAATTCAGCCAATACGTCAGTACCAAATTTAAGCGAGCAACAAATTTTTTTTTAGTAGTTTACTCTTGTAAGTTTGCACGTTGTGCGGCTTTCCGGTATTATTTATACTTATTTTGCAAGCAACAAATTCGAAACTTGTATATTTCGAGAGCAACAAATTAGCAAGAAATTCTTATATTATTGTTATGTACAATTTTGTTGCTATATATATATTGTCCCGCTAACTTAATCTTCTTTTAGCGGAACATCATTTTTTTTAAAACTTACAGAGCAACAAATTTTTTTTTTGGCAACTTTTTAGCAACAAATGAGCAACAAATAAAAATATTAATTAGAATTGATTCTGCTCATTTTGTTCCGCTAACTTATAAGACGTCGTCGGGAGAGATGCTGAGTGTCTGACAGATACTCAAACGCATTTAATCTATGCTGAAGATGCTCCGAAACATAGGACCGAAACGTACGTTCGTTTAAATAATAAACCAAAAAAATGTAACAAGAATTTGCGCTCAGCCTACTGCGCGAGGCTCTTAATTAGCCCGTCTTCTTCAAATTATATGTAAATATTTATTTAATAATTATTATTTATTTATAACAATTAAATAAAATATACACATATTTTATTATATATATGTATATACAAGGTGGACCATTTTAATCAATCCACGCGAATATCTTGAAAACTGAGTCCGATAGACAAAAATGTTTCAGACAAAAGTTGCATGGTTTCGAGAGGACTACATGATAAAAATATGGACTTGATCTTGACTGACCTTTTCAAGGTGAAGTTAATGTGATCGATGTTTTCTTAAAAGGAAGCCTCCATTTTTTATTACATATTCATGTAGCAAAAATGTCAAGGTTATAATAATTTTTAAACGAAAAGCGATTATATTTTACAAATGACAGGGCTGAGATTTCGCGCGCTCAGTCACGGCGGAATAATAAGCGAAAAAAGTGCTCTATGAATGGAGCGCCTTTTTTATGATATTATGATTATCGTATAAATTTACAATAGCATTGTCATTATATGTTTTCCCGCTTCTCTATGCATTGCATTAGTACATTTTTTTTACGAATAATGGATGTAAGAACTAAAGGCATCTCAAAAATGATTCAAGTAAAAATTTGCGACATGTTTCAACTTCAGTTGTCAAAGTGGTCGATCAATGTTATCATGAAGGTGTCTACTACGCTATACTATGCGAGACAAATAAATTGTAATAGAATTAGGTTTGACATTTATTTATTTTGTATTTTGTAATATTTTGGAATGTTTGCAATGAAATCGAATAGTTGTATTTCAATTAGGTTTTGCTCGACCACTTTGACAACCACTTTGAAACATGTCGCAAATTTTTACTTGAATCATTTTTGAGAAGTCTAGTTCTTTTATCCATTATTCGTGAAAAGAATGTACTAATGCAATGCGTAGAGAAGTGGGAAAACATATAATGACAATGCTATTGTAAATTTATATGATAATATCATAAAAAAGGCGCCCCAAAGCACTTTTTTCACTTGTTATTTCGCCGTGCCTGAGCGCGCGAAATCTCAGCCCTGTCATTCGTAAAATATAATCGCTTCCCGTTTAAAAACTATTATAATCTCGACATTTTTGTATTAGGATTTTCGTCTTGAAGTGATTTAAGAAATCTGCTATTAAGAGGAAATACGGTAGTTTTAGGACACCCTGTATATACACTTAGTATTTTTAGTTTATTTTTACTTTTTAAAATGTTTTAAACGTATACGTTTAAAAAATGAATGAATGACGTTTAAATGACATGAATCGATCGAATATCGAATTCATATCGATATACTGCCCAATTGTAAATGACTGCCCTGACTTCACATGTTCTTATATAAAAAAAGGTAAAAAAAGGCGCCAAGTACACGCGTCAGTTGTGAAAAACTGTTATATGTATTTATACAATAGTGTTACTTTAATTTAATCTGCACAAAATAGTATTATTTTAAATTATTGAAAATAAAAACTTATAAAAATATTTTAACCAAAAAAGTTGTACAAATATATCTTACAAAAATAATGATATAAAAAATTGCATCAACCAAAAATAAAAAATTATACAAATTTTTTAACCGGTAACAGTTGTACAAAATAGCTATTTTAATTTTTTAATAAAAATAATGATATTAAAAAATTGCGCTAATTCTAAATAAAAATTTGTTATATAAATAAAATTTATTGGTTTCCAATATCAAAAGAAAAAAATATATCCAATAATACGAAACACAAAATACATAAAATAAAAAATAGAAAAATTAAAACTTAGAAATTAATACAAAATTAATACTTAAAAATGAATACAAAAAATTAAAAATTTATACAAAAATTAAAAATTAATACAAATAAAAAAAACAAAAAATTTTAATTAAAAAAACTTAGCGCTGCTAACTTTCAAAGTATACAGGGTAACCCATCGAAAACGAAACAGGCATGTTTTTGGTATTTAACCTCATTTGTTCGAAAAACGCTTGGACAGGTCAACTTTATTTGCAAGGGAGACATGTTAATTGGCTATTTCCGTTTACCTAACTTCAACCCCAAGAGGGAGGTTAATCTCACCCTAAAAATTTTGCCAAAAAATACGCCTGTTTCGTTTGTGGTGGGCCATCTTGTATATTAAAACATCAAATAATATATTTAATTTAGTTACATCAATAACTGCAATGTATTTAAAAAATACATTATTTATAAATGTATTAAAGAATACATTAATTTTAGCATATTGTTTAGTTTAGCAGCGCCAAGTTTTTTTAATGAAAATTTTTTATCTTTTTTATTTGCATTAATTTTTAATTTTTGTATAAATTTTTAATTTTTTATATTAATTTTTAAGTTTTAATTTTTCTATTAATTTTTTATTTTATATATTTTGTGTTTTGTGTTATTGGATATATTTTTTCCTTTAATATTGGAAATCAATAACTTTTATTTATATAACATAAATTTTTATTTAGTATTAGCGCAATTTTTTAATATCATTATTTTTATTAAGAAATTAAAACAGCTATTTTGTACAACTGTTTCCGGTTTAAAAATTTCTATAGTTTTTTATTTTCAGTTGGCGCAATTTTTTATATCATTATTTTTGTAAGATATATTTGTACAACCTTTGTGTCAAAATATTTTTATAAGTTTTTATTTTCAATAATTTAAAATAACATTTTTATGCAGATTAAATTAAAATAACACTATTTTATAAATACATATAACAGTTTTTCACAACTGACGCGTGTACTGGCCGCCTTTTTTTTTACCTTTTTTAAAAAAGGTAAGTTTTTAAGGATTATATCATTCCTTTTTACTATATATTATTTTAATAACATGTAAAGCAATCAAGTTTCTAATAGGCTTAATCAACAGCTTGAGTTTGTATTATCAAAAGTATTTTAAAAGTAATAAAATAAAGTTAGAAATTGGCAATTGGAGCCAGCGTCCTATGTAGAGCGCAAATAAATCAATCAATAATATTGTAAAAGTATTTTAACAGAGAAGTGTTTTTATTTTAACTCTATATGTTCTATAAATAATATAGATTTATTAATATTATAAAATAATATTATAAAGTTTAATCAACAAAAATGCTGCAGAAAATATGGAAGATGAAGAGATTGAAAGTACATTAGAACAAAGTGAGGATAAATTAGACAGCAATGAAGAAGCTGATCCGCAACAGGAGTCTTAAGATGCGAGAATATATCTGATATGGAAGAACAGGATGATTATAATATGAATATAAACAACATGAAAATAAAGGAAAAACAAGTAGAGTTGTGCAAATTAGAAACTTGCACATTGCTTCCTCATCATTTTATCTTACAATGCTTAAGCTGCTTTAAGCATGCGGATTTTTCAATTTTTGCTTCCTCATAGAGGAAGCTTTGTGAGCGAAATAAAAATTAAAATGATTTCTTTCACCGATCCTCACTAAATTCAATATCAAACATCCTTTAATAATACTCTATTCATGTAAAAAAATTTAATCCGATATCTCAAATTTTCTGAAAGTTACAGCGTGTACAGACATTTCTCAAAAAATTCAAAATTTTATAAAAAATAAACCCTTGCATCGATACTCACCAAATTCAGTAGTAACTATCCTTTAATAATATGTTATACATCTAAAAAAATTTAACCTGATATCTCAAAATTTGCGAAAGTTACAATGTATACAGACATTTCTCAAAAAATTAAAAATTTTATAAAAAATGAACCTTTTCATCGATTCTCACCAAATTCAATACCAACCATCTTTGAATGATACTCTATCCATGTAAAAAAAAATTAACCCGATATCTCAAAAATTGCGGAAGTTAGAGGTTGTACAAAATATCGCGTACATACATACATACACACACACACGCACACGCACACGCACACGCTCGCACGCACGCCCGCCCGCCCGCCCGAAAGCACGCCCGCACGCCCGCACGCCCGCACGCCCGCACGCCCGCACGCCCGCACGCCCGCACGCCCGCACGCCCGCACGCCCGCACGCCCGCACGCCCGCACGCCCGCACGCACGCACACACGCACACACACACACACACACACATATACATACAGACATTTTTTAGGAATATGATTTTTCGACGTTTTGGAACATTCTAAACACATTGGCATAGAAAACTCGAAAAAAGATTTTGTCACGAAAACAAAGCTTCCTCTATGAGGAAGCAATAAATATAATGCATAGAAAAAAAGGTATTAATACTCCAATGCGTATTAAAATATTATTATAATTAAAATATTAATTTAATGCATAACAAAACTAGAGTGTATAAAGTAAAAATATAATGCGTAAAAAAAATTGGCATTAATAGTCCAGTGTATAGAAATTAATGCAAAATATTTCAGTGCGTAGAAAAGTAACAGATATTAATGTAAAATACTCTAGTGCGTAAAAAAAAAACATTTTAATAAATATTCCAATGTATCGAAAAAAAACAAATATATTTATTGTTTGAAATTTTAATGTAAAATATTCCACTACCTATGTGAATTGGCACCCCACTTTTAATAAATAAAGTTTTCAATACAGAAAATGATAGTATTTCGTTTGTAGTTGTTTGTAGTAAAAATATTTTCGATTGTAGTTTGATCCATAAATAAATAAAAATTTTTTTAAAAATGGCTGTCACCCGACTTTAAGATATCTCAAATCCGCTTTCGCCATTCGTTTTAGAATCGTTTGTAGTTGTTTGTAGTGATTTTGCTTTCGTTTGTAGTTAAATAGTTTAAAAGTGACAACATATTTGCAATAAACAAATAACGTAACTTTGTCAATTTTAAAGATATCTCAAATCCGCTTTCGCCATGTGTTTTAGAATCGTTTGTAGTTGTTTGTAGTGATTTTGCTTTCGTTTGTAGTTGAATAGTTTAAAAGTTACAACATATTTGCGGTAAACAAATAACGTAACTTTGTCAATTTTAAAGATATCTCGAATCCGCTTTTGCCATGTGTTTTAGAATCTTTTGTAGTTGTTTGTAGTGATTTTGCTTTCGTTTGTAGTTGAATAGTTTAAAAGTTATGTTATTTGTTTATCGCAAATACGTTGTAACTTTTAAACTATTCAACTACAAACGAAAGCAAAATTACTACAAATAACTACAAACGATTCTAAAACACATGGCAAAAGCGGATTTTAGATATCTTTAAAATTGACAAAGTAACGTTGTTTGTTTATTGCAAATACGTTGTAACTTTTAAACTGTTCAACTACAAACAAAAGCAAAATCACTACAAACAACTACAAACGATTCTAAAACGAATGGCGAAAGCGGATTTGAGATATCTTAAAGTCGGGTGACAGTCATTTTTAAAAAATTTTTTATTTATTTATGTATCAAACTACAAACGAAAATATTTTTACTACAAACAACTACAAACGAAATACTATCATTTTCTGTATAGAAAACTTTATTTATTAAAAGTGGGGTGCCAATTTCACATAGGTTACTCCACTTCATAAAAAAACAGACATTATATAAAATAATTCAATGCTTAAAAAGAAATTAGATCTTGTACTATAATATATACGTTGGGAAACAATGCAATGCATATAAAATATTAAAAATTTAATGAGAAAGAATATTTATACTACTAAAATATTAAAGCCCGATTGCACCAATTCGTCCAAATTCGTGTTACCCTCAGAGGAGATATCAGATTCATTATATTCATTTTCCGGTTTTAATTCATCCAATTCATATTATAAAAAAAAAATAAAATTAATTTACAAAATAAATTCTTATCAATTTGTTCTCGATAACCATAACATAACCTAATTTTGTCCAAAATGACATCGATTAGAAGAAATCACTTTTCTTCCTTGCACTATTCTGTGATACTCTTATAATTTATAACTGAATAATTTCTTATCACTTTACCTTAATCTTTTTATCACTTTTTTTCTTGTTGCATTATTCTGCGATACTCTATACGGTGCGTCTCGCCGTTGCGGCGCGTGAGTTTTGCTTCGCGAGACTTGGCGTGAGATACTATAGTGTCTCTTGATATATAGAAGTCTGTGATATTTACTTTAAAGTGCCTAAATGTCAATAAAAGCTATAAACACGGAAATGAATAAATTGCATATTACCAACATATACATACCGATAAGCAATAAGAATTTATCCGTACTCTATTTGTGGCGATACTGTTTCCTTCACCGTTCCGTTATTTAATCGTGCCCTCATTACTCTTTACGTTGTTCTCATTATTATCCATTTTCCCAATGCCAATTATATAGTTCAACAAAAGGCAATCTCTTTTCAAAAATAAGAATAAAAATAATCATTTCCCATGATGTAGTTTTTAAAACCCTGATCATAAGTCTAGCCTCTAAAATGTTCTATTCGTCACCATTTGCAGAAAATTGAAGTTGAAGTTATAAGAAAGCTATAAAAAAATTTTCATAAAATAGCTAACATGAATATCTTTGTTTCTAAAGAACTATTCAAATTCCACATCAAATCTTATTTTAAATTACAAATAATTATGAACATTATAGAAAAAAATTAATTTTAAAAAATTTTTATTCTTTCTGGATTGCAAAATATAATACTATAAAGTTATAAGAAAAAGTTTGCGATTAAAGTAATCAATTTTAAAAGATGTTTAATGTAAATTTGAATTTTCCTTTAAGAGCTAATAATATCTATAATTGCCATTTTGCATTTTGACTATAAACATTATAAATTAAAAAAAAACAAAGAATAAAAAGGTATTAAAAATAAAAGTAAGAAACAAATAATAGCATTATATTTTTTCAAATAAAGTTTGACTTTAAATTCATCCAATACCTATTATCCGATTCCTATTTCCATCTAACCAGTATTTTTTTTAGATTCTGTGTAATATTGCCGCTAAAATACTTGACGAAATAGCTGCATAAGAAAATTCGCGCGCGCGCGCGCGGCTCGTCTCCAGTTCAATAAATTAGCGTAAATAGGGCATAGCTCTCTCAGGTTGGCGGATGTAACCATTTGCGGAGTTCCAGGTGAAAGTAGAGAGACGTGAGAGCAAGAGGAAAAAAGACAGAAAGAGACATAGTGGTTATCAGAATTGCTTGTTTCACCGCTACAACAACCTGCTAATGTTACAGGTGTAAAAGCTGTAAAATTCATAAGCTTCAGATACTTCTCGTATTCAACAATTTAGCATTGACTGATTTCAAAACCAAAACTAAACCGGCATTACATATCGCGACGAATTTCTCGACAACCTTCATTCACTTCGTCATTCCCCACTCCCGGATCTAACTTAACGTATCGGATACATGTGAAGAATGACGATAAACGATATGTACGTGGCATACATAAATAGAAATAATTAAGTCACTTGTGTTTAATATTGATTAGATGTAAAAACGACACAAAAATCCGGATCTGTATTCTTGAGGTTCTAAAAAAGAAGTCCGCTTTATATATTAAAAATTTAATAACAACGCCCCTTTTTGGTTAACAGAATACTTTTATCAGAAACCAAATTAATTTATATTTTTTCCTTTACCTAAATTTAATTAATCAAAATATCTTTTTTCATAGTTTTTCAAGTTTTGAAAATATATATCTTGATAATTATGCTTTAAATCTAGAGAGATTCTAATCAACTAAAGTATATTTAAAATTAGCAAAAAATAAGATTTCATGATTTATTAGCATTTATCAAGTACGATAGAGTCAAAAGCCCGCTTTTTTTATTGCTTATAGATCAAAACTATTTATATTTTGATGTACTTGTTAAGAAAAATTTTAAAAATTTAATACTATTTTCCTGAGAGACGTATACAGAGTGGTCTGTATGTATGTGTGTGTCCAAGATATCCCAAAAGTACTGGATGTCTCTTTAATAACAGATTTTTTTGATCAATTTGGGGGCGATTTTCCTTCAACGAAATGTCGAAGCATCAATAATTTCCGAGTTATAAGCAATTGAAAAAGAAAGAATTTTCATAAACTAAACTCTGTGAACAGTTAAAAGATTAACAGAACTACATTCGAATTTACTTTAATAGAGAGAAAATTTTAATTTAAGGCTTAATTATACAAACGTATATAATGGCAAAAAACAGAAATTTGCAAGAAATAATAATCTCTCGATATGCTTGTTGAGGAAAAATCGTCTCCAAATTGGCCATAAAATCTGTTATTAAAAGAACATTCGGTAATTGTGAGATAACTTTTATGTATCGTATGTGTGTGTACACAGATGTAAATCAGTTTAGTGTAAACATGTAAATGTTAAGATAAAAGGCATTTAGACAACCTTTATTAAACTAACAGGACCAAATCAGCAGAATCAAACTGGATCTATCAGATTATTTAGTACCCATTTTGTACTAATTTGTACCACTAATAATAATTTCGTACCTCGTGCCATTTCCAAAAAAACCATGGCGCTGCTACCTTCAAATTAAGCTAGCAGGACCAAACTAAAGCAAAACAAAAAGATAAAAATAAAACTAGAAATCGAAAGGGCTGGATTTGTACTAATTTGTATCACCCAAATAAATTTAATATATTTATCCCTTCTGCTTAAAACAACCAATTGAACTCAATCCTATTAAGCTCAAGAGTAAAGTTTCTCTTTCCTATCAGCAGAACCAATCACTACTTGTACACTCGATGCAGCATGATTTGTACCGTCAAAATATAAAATTTCAGATTTTGTACCCCCGCCGTTCCTTCAAAAACTACCTCCGATCCTTATCAATCTTAAGAGTAAAGTACCTTTCAAAAACTAAAATTTTACGTTTTGACGGTACAAATTATGCCGCGACGTGTGTACAAGTAGCGATTGATTCTGCTGATAGGAAAGAGTATTTTACTCTTGAGCTTAATAGGGCTGAGTTCAATTGAGGATTGTTTTAAGCAGAAGAGATACATATATTAAGTTTATTTGGGTGATACAAATTAGTACAAATCCAGCCCTTTCGATTTCTGATCTTATTTTTATCTTTTCGTTTGATCCTGTTAGCTTAATTTGAAAATAGCAGGACCACAGCCTTTTGGAAATGGCACGAAGTACAAAATTATTATTAGTGGTATAAATTAGTACAAAATGGGTATTAAATAATCTGATAGGTCCAGTTTGATTCTGCTGATTTGGTCCTGCTAGCTTAATAGAGATAGACACCTAGATACCATTTATTATAAATATATTGTGTTATATTGTAAGATATTAATTGTAGGACTTATGTTAATTAGACTTTTTTTCTTGTTTTGATCAATACTATCTGCTCTCAAAATATGTAACCCTTTTTTTTAACATCCTGCATATATATATATACATACATATATATATATATATATATATTTATATATATATATATGTATATATATATATATATATATATGTATATACATATATATACACACCATATATATATCTTCCCTCTTTCTTCTCTCAATTAATATATTTCAAATATATAAATTACAAATCTTTTTGTGTGAAGGATCTATATATTGTGCAAAATATATTAATTCAAAATATATATGTAAAGCCATAAAGTCATATTTAATATAATTGTACTTTTTTTAATAAATGCGTGGTGCAATTTAAAATTGTTTTAATAAACGTATGCAGTTCAAAATTATGAAACTAATTTAAATAAGTGACAGAAAGTTTGCTTACAAAAAAATTAAGCTATAAGTTTCTTTTGGATGACAGCATTTCTAGGATAGTTGGATCACAAGTAATTACTCCACTTTACTTTTTATATCACATCAAAATAGTATTTATTTATTATCACTAATGCAGTTGCATTTCCCTCAGAAATATACTTGATAAAAAAAAGAAAATCTATTCCATTATATTATAAATAATCAATTCTATTATAAATTCTATTATAAATAAATCTTGCGTACAATCTTTGTTTCTTCTAAAGAAATAATCTATTCCATAAACATATTCTATATATAATTGTCGCTGTTTTTAAAGGAACAATATATTCCATATAAACACATCTTGCCTACAGTCGCTGCTGTTTTCAAAAGAACAATTTATTCCGTAAATAAATTTTGCATGCACGAGTTGTCTTGCACATAACAGTAGATAATCTATTGATATTTTTGCAGTTGATATAATTATATTTTGTAATAATATAATATTATTTTGCAGCTTCTGAAGGAACAATATAAGTATAACAATGTAAAGTATATTCCTTCAATAAATTTTATTATAGTTGTTGCTACTTAAAAAAGGTAAATATACCGAAAAGGGGACTCAGCCCCAATGACCTTGACCTTGACATATTTTGTCAAGGTCATCGCCCTGAGCAATTCCCAAAAGGTTTTAGTCGTCGCTCGTTGCTCATTAAAAAGTTATTAACAAACAAAGATTTGTAAAAATCAAGATTTGTACGTAGTGTGACAATGAAAAACTTGATATTGGACTTAGTTTATAGAAATAGTCTTACTCATACTACACACATACACTTAAATAAACATGCAAGTTATTACATAGAGTGTTCAAAAATAAAATATTACTATGTTGAATTAATTATTTATCGGATATAGTCTGCTCATTATTTAAAAAAAACATCAATACGCTTATCAAAAGTATAATCTTTTGAATAAAAATTCAGCATTTTATTCTTCAAAGATTTCTTACGGCGTTGTTGAAGAGAGCGTCTGGAATTGCAGACTCGCTGGATCTACTCAGAACGCGTGGGCGGCGGAGGGGCTCCGCCCGAAAAAATTCTAATTTAACCCAACCCAACTTCATTTTTAAAACTGAAAGATTTGGATTAGGTTATATCTTCCGGAAGTGGAGCTCCCTGTAGGCGGGGCGGAACCCATTGTGTCCACGCATATACTTTACAAAGCAAAGCGAGGTCCAGCCCACAATTGTTGTGTAGATGGGAAAGTGTATGCGTGGACGCAGTGGGTTCCGCCCCTCCTACGGGGGGGCTCCACTTTCGGAAGATATAACCTAACCCAAACCTATTTTTTCTTGTCTTCATTGTCTTCTTTTTTGTCTTCCTCATTGTCAGATTACGTACAAATCTTGATTTTTACAAATCTTCGTTTGTCAATAACTTTTTAGTAAACAACGAGCGACGGCTAAAACCTTTTGAAAGTTACTCGGGGCAATGACCTTGATAACATATATCAAGGTCAAGGTCACTGGAGCTGGGTCCCCTTTTCGGTACATTTACCTTAAAAAAAATATTCTTATCTATTGTATAAACATACAAAATATATATTTCCAGATAAAGAATTTCTCAAAGCATAATATATATCAATAAAGATAATTATACAATTAAAGAATACAAAAAATTGTATGAAAATAATCTTAATGCTGCTATGGGAATAAAAACGTAATAAAAAAATCAATATTAATATTCAGATATTGTATTAAATATGAATATACAGGACGTTCTGCGAAAAAAACCGGCAAATTCCAATAGTGTATTTTAGAAGAATTTTTCAGAAGCAAAAAAATTGTGTACACGTGCATAAGTTTATTTGATTCCGTTAAGAACTCCCATGATCGAATGTATCACAATAAAATTATCATGAATGTTATTTTAATATTTTTGTCACTTTTTCTTCATTTTTTAAATTATATATTATGAAAATAACATCATTTTTATAATTATATCTATAAAAGTATTTTTTGCAAGACGAAGTAAACTTGCAACATGCAAACATACTGGCAAGACTGGCGCAATAGGTAATAGCATGTTTACCAACACAGGTGGACAGTTCATTCAAACAGTAATTATAAAAATAATATTATTTTAATTATGTACAGTGCAAAAATCAATGAAAATTACAGAAATATTAAAATAACAGTAATTATTTACTTTAATATAATACATACAAATCTTTATATAGAGTGTTCAAAACATTAATAATTGAAAAGGGTATAGGCGGAAAAGAGACTATACATACATTTGCAGCTTTCCAAGCAAAACAAAATTAATGTGGTTTTTTGAGATATAATACATTTTTTAACATCCTGTATAAAGATTTATGTATAGCTAATTGTAAGCGTGTGCGTATAATACCAAAGTAACAGAATGATGTCAAAAGACGATATGCCGGTGTGAAGTTAGCACCTCAAATTCAAAAATCAAAAATTTTATCAAGAGTTCTATTTGCATCCCAAATAGTTCTACAGTTCCTGATAGGTTTTAAAAATAGTTCCGGCGGAAAACCTAAAAAAATTGCATTTTGAAAATATGAGGTGCCAACTTCCCGTGGCACCACAAAATGCGAAAAATGCCATTTAAATCATCGTATCTAGTTCTCGAAGAGTTCTACAGTTCCTGATAGGTTTTAGCAATAGTTCGGGCCTCTAAATATTTTTAAGCGATTTTTGAATCTCAGAGCTGGCATCTCATTTAGCCGATGTGAAGTTAGCATCTCATATTCAAAAATCGAAAGTTTTATCAAGAGTTCTATTTGCACCCCAAATAGTTCTATAGTTCCTGATAGGTTTTAGAAATAGTTCCGGTGAAAAACCTAAAAAAATTGCATTTTGAAAATATGAGGTGCCAACTTCCCGTGGCACCGCAAAATGCGATTTAAATCATCGTATCTTATAGTTCTCGAAGATTTCTACAGTTCTTGATAGGTTTTAGTAATAGTTCCGGTCTTTAAATATTTTTAAACAATTTTTGAATCTCAAAGTTGGCACACTGAAAAAAAAAATTGTTAACTTGACTAAAACCGTTCAACTAATTACCATTTTTTCAATTGAAATATTTATATATTTAAGTCAAATATACGTCATGTTAGATTTAATATGTCATTTGATTTAAATATATAAATATTTCAATTTAAAAAATGGTAATTAGTTGAACGGATTTAGTCAAATTAACAATTTTTTTTTTTTCAGTGCACCTCATCTTCCGCTAAAAATGGCCAGAACTTTTTCATTTTTGATTTTACAGCTTCAAACCTTAAGAATAATCGATCAAACTCTTCGGAGTGCAAATAGAACTCTCAACAGAATTCCGAAATTCCGAAAAAAAATTTTTTTAATTTTCTAAGAGCGATAACTAAAAGTGGCCAGAACTTTTTCATCTTTGGTTTTACAGCTTCGGACGTTAATAATAATCGATAGAACTCTTTGAGGTGCAAACAGAACTGTCATCAGAACTCCGACTTTTAGCGGAAGATGAGGTGCCAGCTCTAAGATTCAAAAATTGTTTCAAAATATTTAAAGGCCGGAACTATTGCTAAAACCTATCAAAACTGATGGAACTATGCGAGAATTGTCGAGAACTGTCAAAAAAGCCACGGAAATAGCCAGCATCTCATAATTCTATAGAAGGTGCCAGTTCTTAGAAAATTTCTAAGTCTCGAGGGGGTAATTTTTTTTCGGGATTTCGGAGTTCTGTTGAGAGTTCTATTTGCACCCCGACGATTTCTATCGATTATTATTAATGCCCAAAGTTGTAAAACCAAAGATAAGAAAGTTCTGGCCACTTTTAGTTATACGCTCTTAGAAAATTTCTAAAATTTTTTTCGGAATTTCGGAGTTCTGATGACAGTTTCGTTTGCACCCCCAAGAGTTCTATCGATTATTTTTAAGATTCGAAGCTGTAAAATCAAAAATAAAAAAGTTCTGGCCATTTCTAGCGGAAGATGAGGATCTCTGTGAAGTTGGCACCTCATCTTTCAAAAAACTAAATCTTTTTTAAAGTTCTGAATGCATCCCGAAGAGTTCTAGAGTTCCTTATTAATTTTAAAAATAACTAGAATAACACAGACGCGCGCTGCGCGCGCGCTTTTATTTATGGACTTTTTCCAATTTCTTTAACTTTTCTTTCCTAATTTTAATTTTCTCTTACACAAATTATCAAACTCAAAATTCTCATGATTTGACAGTTGCAAATAACACGAATGAAGCAAGTCGCAGCGCACAAGCGAGACAGCCAATCAGCATCGCAGAAAAGCGACAACAATAAACTTCGATATATGCGAGTATCGACTTTACATGCCTTTTTTATATAGACTAGCACAACACAACGCGCGCTTCGCGCGCGCTATTTATTCTTTTTCATTAAACATTTTTAACGATATATACACGAAATAATAACTGTCAAAATATGCAATGACAGCCGCTCACGAAGTAAGCGCAATGACAGAACCAATCAGCATCGCGGAAAAGCGACAACAATACACTTCGAGACTTTCGAGTATCGACTTTACATGCCTTTTTTAGATAGGAATATGCGAGTATCGACTTTACATGCCTTTTTTATATAGAAGAGAGACTAGCACGCAGCGCGCGCTACGCGCGCGCCTTCCATATCCATTACCAATACACTTTTATTCTTTTTCCATTAAACATTTTTAATGATATATACACAAAATCATATACGTCACAGAATAAACCAATATAACTGCCTAATATCATAAATATTATTACCTAATATCATATTCTTCCTCCTTCTTTTTTTCTCCGGTCTCTCTTTCTCTCTCTCTTTCTCACCTCCCTCTCTCACTCTCCCTCTCTCTACCCTCTCACTCTCCCTCAACAGCTCTCTCCCCCTCCTCACTCCCTCTCCCACAACTCCTCTCTCTCTCTCTCTCTCTCTCTTGCTTATTCTTCCTCTTCTTTAATTTTAAATAAACTATCCTATTTTTGCCTTCGCTCTTTCTTCCTCTCTTTCTCTCACTCTCTTAAAATTAAATAAATTATATAATATTAATAATCTTTAATATTTATAATATTTTTAATATTAAAGATTAATATTATATAATAATATTAATCTTTAATATTTTTAACCTTTATAATATTTTTTAATACTATTTAACAATATATTTAATAATACTAAACAATATTATTACCTGATATTATATTTATTCTCCACCTTTTTCCTTTTGTCTCTGTCCCTCTTTCTTGCTTATACTTTTTCTTCTTTTATTTTAACTCTTTCTCTCTCTCTCTCTCTCTCTCTTGCTTGTTCTTCCTCTTCTTTAATTTTAAATAAACTTGCCTTCTTTTGCCTTCGCTCTTTCTTTCTCTTCTCTCTCCCTCTTTCTTAAAACTAAATAAATTAAATAATATTAATAATTTTTAATAATATTTCTTAATAATATTTAACGATATATT
>CAJQTV010002076.1:0-17615 GCA_907163055.1 Formica aquilonia x Formica polyctena | reverse complement strand
GAACTTGGAATGTTATCCGTACGGCGATATGAATCTGGATTTCGATAAAAACAGATGGTCGATTCCGTACGACACGTACCAGCGTTTCTGCAAGAACTATTACGGATACGAGTATCTCGAGCCGAGTCTCACCGTCACGCAGTTTTTACGTAACGGTCCGTTCGTGATCATCGAGTGTTCTCGACAAAACGAATCGGTCAAGAGCGCAACCGTGGATGTGCGATTGGAATTCGAGTGTAAGGAAAACGTGCCGCCGAATATCACTGCGTACTGTCTCATCATACACGATCGCGTGATTCAGTACAACCTGTTGACCAACGTTGTGCGCAAAATCACCTAAGTGTGGTGGGATGAGACGATATAAAACCTATAATGCATCAGGATCAATCGCAGTCTTCTTCTCGACGTATTCATATAAAAACGTTATGTCCGTACTAATGTTCGTGGACCTGCAAGGGTTCTTTGTCGGGATGAAATTTGTTGTAAAGGAGGTGGCTGTGCTGAGAAAGGGGATCGTTCTGGCGCATTATATTTTTATATACCCCCTACCATGGAATCTCCTCACAAAATCCGACAAGTCATGCGCTTCCTGGCTGATCGCGAATCACCATGGATTACGGTAGGAAGACGGAAACGTGCCGCACGACATGGCTAAACGCTTGATTACATCGGCCGTGCTTGGTACAGAAGAGGATGACGAGACGATTCTCGTGTACGTCAAGGGATGCCAGAAACGAGAATGGCTGGTGGATTTGCTTGAAAATTATGCGAGAGAAAACCTAATCATCGAGACTTTGGATGCTGATTACGAAGATATTGAATCTTTAAATAATTTAGATGTTACTAATACTATACGATGCGGAAAACATGTTAAGAATTGCGCATTACAGAATGCATTAAAAATATTTAATTGGTGGTCGCAACATCAAAAAAAATTGCGATATTTTTAAAAATAAAATGTGTAAACGTATTTAACGTTTTTTTTATTTCTTATTCTCCCCACTCTTTTCCTCGCGAGTTGTTTCTAAGAATTCTTTTTAACGTTGACCGTTTCCCCTTCTCCTAAATTTTCAGAGTATTAATCTCCCACCACATCATACGTTGGCCGTTTCCCCTTCTCCTAATTTTTCTGAGCATTAATCTCCCTCAACATCAGACGTTGACCGTTTCCTTTTCTCCTAAATTTTCAGAGCATTGATCTCCCACCACATCACACTTTTGAAAAATAAGCGTCACGTATATTCGATTAATTTTTATACGATCAGTGTCGCGTCAACTGCTAATACCAACGGTCCACTTCTCATAACCGAGAGACAAAATGTACTCCGCTGAAGGAAGCACTAGCAACGGTTGCAAACGCGTGAATTATTACCTTCCACGAGACGAAATTAAGCTATACAAGAAACCACGAAATGAAATTAAACCATACAAAAAATCACTTGATTTGTAAGTATCACAAATGTTTTATATATATATTTTTTTTCATATATGTTTTTTCCATGCTATTTCATATTTAATTGTATTTTTTCAGATGTGGTAAATCTCATTGTATACCACGTATTTTGGTACGCAGATTTGTTTTGACGCGCACTGCTTATAAATACTTGGATATTGAAATCAGCGTTGGAATAACATCTTACGTGGAATTACATCTCGGTGATAACCGAGGCAATCAAATCGTATTATCTATTGACACATGGGAATCGTTAATGCTGAATCGAGCGGACGTTGAACGACTTGTGCAAACGCCCGATCATGTACCAATATGGATTAACGATTTAACAATTGAGATTGTTAAAATACACGATGCGAGTGTTGTGAAACTTATGTTACGCGATTCTTGCTTGTACATGAAACCGTCAACTATATTTTTTTTATTCGAACTCGAACATTGCGTTAATCACGAATATTTGAAGCTGTGCGAGAATATAGAAGCTGTAAATGAAAGTTTCGATCGACTTGTCGTTAATTTGCAAGGTAGTATGTTTGGTGCCGAGAGAGATACTGCGGTCGAAGTCTTGCGCGACGTTTATGATAAAACATCTGTCATAGATTGCGAATTATTAGCGTATGCTGTGGATGAACTTTTGTCTGAAACCTTGAGACGAGATAATGTACGTTAATATAAATAAATGTGTTAAAAAATGAAAAAATGAAAAAATTGATTATTTTGCTTCCCTTCCTCGCATATAAGATAGATATGTAACTGCGGCGCGACCGATGGACGAGGGGTCCGCGGGGAGAGGAACGCGAAAGTACGGTGTCCACATGTGTGTGGGAGAGGGATAGCGCTAATGATATTCTATGGGTGTGGGAGAGGATAGCGCAAAGCGTTTACGAGTTGGAAAAGGAGAGCGCGAGGCGTTCGCGAGTAGGGAAAGGATAGCATTCTATGAGTGTGGGAGAAGGATAGCGCGAGGCGTCCGAATGAGTGTAAGACAAGGATGACGCGAGTCGATCGCATGCATGTGGGAGAAGGATAGCGCGCGAGGCGTACGCATGCATGTGGAGGAAGGATTTCGTTCGCATGCATGTGGGAGAAGGATAGCGTTCGCATTGGCATAGGAAAAGGATGGTTTTTTTTTTTTTTTTTTTTTTTTTTTTTTTTTTTTTTTTTTTTTTTTTTTTTTTTTTTTTTTTTTTCGTTCGCATGCACTTGGGAGAGAGAGAGAGAGAGAGAGAGAGAGAGAGAGAGAGATAGCGTGAGGCATGCACGAGTAGGAAAAGAAAAGAAGAAGGCGTAGAAACAATTGACACTTTTATATAATAATAAGTTTATTTAAAAATTGTGTGTATCATATAAATGTGTGTGTGTGAAAATAATAATATAAAAAATATAAAAATACAAAAAAATATGAAAATACAAAAGATGAAATATATAATAAAAATCGTAACTCTCCATCTGAAACAGGCAAAGTTTTTATTAATATATTAATATAGTCTTAATGTATTATAAAATTTAGAATATAATATAAATTAAAAGGTACTTACAGTTACCACCGTTCTTCTTCTTCATATGGCTCCAGGCCGAAAAGAGCCCGTAGGTTAAATATATCATCGTATTGGTTAGGGTGAACCTCTGCACACTCGCGGGCTTCGCGGGTGTCGCCCCACAAGTTTTCTAACTCCCATCGTTGATTGCGGCGCATCCACCGCGTGTACCGCCGATGCGTGATGTTTAAAAATCGAGTTTCCTCTATCAACTGAAATATAATTTTTAATTAACATAATAAAAAATTATTTAATTAACACATCACAAATACACACACACACACACACAATATATTGCAAAACATTAAGCATTTTACTTACCCAATAATGCGGCAGCATAACATACACGTACGTGCACGTACAAAAATTTTGTGACATGTTCGCGCTGTAGCTCGAACGATCCTGTTGCATCGGAAAAAAAAATCCAAATCTGCTGCGGCAATGTTTATTACAGGCGTGTTCAAGTGTGTCGGAGAGCACGGGCGAAGGAAAAACACTTGACTTTTCTTCGCGCGACCAGAATTTTTCGTTATGCACGTCACAACAGATACAACGGTGTAGACATTGCTATGGGTGTGGGAGAAGGATAGCGCGAGGTGTCCATACGAACGTAAGACAAGGATAGCGCGAGGCGTACGCGAGGCTGTGTGAGAAGGATAGCGTTCGTAAGAAGGTGGGTATGTGGGAGATAGCGCGAGGCGATCGCATGCATATAGGAGAAGGATAGCGCTAATGATATTCTATGGGCGTGGAAGAAGGATAGCGCAAGACGTTCGTATGTACGTGGGAGAGAGAGAGATAGCGTTTGCGTGTCCACGAGAAGGAAAAGGAAAGAAGGATGCGCAAAAACAATTGACACTTTTATATAATAATAATAAGTTTATTTAATATTAGTGTATATAATATAAATGTGTGTGTGTGTGTTTGTGTGTGCGCGCGCGCGCGTTTAAATGTGTATGTGTGTGTGTATGTATTAAAAAATAATAATAAAAATAATATTAATAAAAATAATAATGGTAATTATTTACTATAACGGACCCAGCTCCAATGATGTTGACCTTGATATATGTTATCAAGGACATAATCCTGAGTAACTTTTCCTTATAACTTAATCGGCGGTCTCTTATAATTTTTAAGATATTTAAAGTTAAAGTTAGATTCGAAACGAAAATTTAGTTTGAGTTATATAACGTAACTTGAATCAAATTTTAGTTTTAAATCAGAAATATATTTGGGTTAGGTTATATTTTTCGGAAGTGGAGCCCCCCGCCCGTAGGGAGGGGGTGGAACCCACTTGTCCATGCATATACTTTACAATGCGAAGCGAGGTTCATCTCACGATTGTTGTGTGGATGGGAAAGTGTATACGTGAATGCAGTGGGTTCCGCCCCCCCCCCTACGGAGGGGCTCCACTGCCGGAAGATATAAACTAACTCAAACCTATTTCTGAAAATTTAATTTGAGTTATACAACGTCCTGATGCGGATGAACCTCGCTTCTTGCGTGGAAATTACAAACTCATTTAAAAATTACGTTTTATTTCTCAAACTTTATTTGTTAATAACTTTTTAATAAACAATGACCGCCGATTAAATTATAAGGAAAAGTTACTCAGGATTATATTCTTGACAACATATGTCAAGGTCAACGTCATTGGAGCTGGGTCCGTTATAGTAAATAATTACCATAATAAGGTGGCGCTCCATCTGAAACAGAAAAATACAAGTCTTATCAGTATATTAATTTCAATATTATGAAATTTTAAAAATGGATACTTACAATTAATTTTTCGACCTCTTGCTCGGTGGCTCGTCCCACGGTTCTTCCACAGCGTCTTCCTCGTAGGGCTCGAGCCCGAAGAAACGTCTCAGGTCTACATGGAGGCCGTCGTGGCCGTTATCCTCCCACACGTCCTCGCGGAACTCGCGCTCGTCTCGTCGCAGCGCTCGTAAAAATCGCCGGTGTTCAAAATTCATAAAACCAGGAATCTGGATGTCGCTAGTAGACTGATACTATAAATTAAATTAAATTATAATATATACTATAAATAATTAATATGATATAAAATGCACAAATATTACTTACTCTTTGAAATACCACCAGATTCAATAGGGCTCTCAACAGCCCCATTACTAGATCCTGCGCCCATCGTGCCGCATTCAATCGACCTCGACACAGCACCAACTCGATCAACGATGGCATTTAAAAAATTTTTTTGGTCACTTTAAACACTTTAACTTGTTAAACGTTCGCGTTGGAAACTCGGACGAGAATATCCTGTCGCATCGGTCCGCGTAATACAGGACACCGCAATGGTTCTATTTTGTTTATTTATAAATTATAGCAGCCGGATATTGGCGCTCGCCTTATCATCTAATTCTAATGTTACGCGCAATAGTGTGCGAGCGGCTCTTCCTACGAAAAAAAAATGAAGAGCCCGCCGCGATGGTTCTATTTTGTTTATAATAAATTATGGCAGCCGGACATCGGCGCTCGCCTTATCACCTTTAAATTCAGTAATGCTGCACGTGCAATAGTGCTAGACGTTATTTGTTTATAATGTTTATAAATTCGAGCATCCGGACATCGGCACCCGCCCTTTGTAATACACCGTGCCGATTATGCTCCCGCGATAAGCTCCCCCGCCCGCGTGACGTCATTCCCCCGCACCACCGCAATTCCTCCCCGCCCGCGTGACGTCATCCCCCCTCGCCACGGTTTCCCCTCGCCCCTCACCGCCCCTCAGAGGACCATGGCTTAGAACCCGCCTATTAACACTACTTATATTAAACCAATTTTGACATGTTTGACAAACATAAAAGTATTGCATCTGTTTTTTAAGAAAATAGTTATGCTGATATTAATGTTATGAATTTGATATAACTCAACTTGTATATCTTATGCTTTTAGCTTAACAAAGTATTGTTTACAATATTGTGAATATGTAAATAATAAAATATCCGGAGGCATCAAGAATACATTTGACATTTGACTCAGAGAAAAAAATACAAAAGAATATGACAAAATGAATAGAAAATTAATTTGATTTTGGTTGTTTGATTTTTTTAAGTTGATTATGCAATCATGTTTTTACTTGCGGTGATGATCTATGTTTTAAACAGAGGTTTTGTTTTATAATTTCATGAATTGCTTGTAAAGAAGGTAATTTGCCACTCCTTATGACTTGATCAAACGCTGTTAGCACCACTGTTTTTTCATGCTCGCTCTATCGTTTTCGCTTTGTGTGACCATATGGAGAACCTACAAAAAGATATTAGTTATTGCCTACAATATTATTAGAATTTTCATACCGTATCAGCTGTATAAGTTGAGGTAAGTACTTATAGAACCAACTTATAAATTATAATTTATATTGCACTATAAATAATTTGCTTGATCAACTATCACGCTATTGATCATTCGAGAGTAATTAAATTCCTTATTTTAAATTTTAACAACTCAATAAAATCAATTAAAGCATTGTTAATTAAATAGACTTAATGTGGCGTAATGTAAATTTATGGATTTAGATCGACCGATCATCTCACTGAGAGACTACAAAATTGTTGAATTTTAACTATTTAATATTTAATGTGACGCAATGTAAATATATAGATGTAGACTTAAGATTATCTCATTGATAATTAATTGTTAAATTATAAATATTATCTTTATATTTTGATACAATAGTTAACACATAATGGTCTCTAGTAGAGTATATCATAGTATAGCTTGCAACTTTCTGACATACACACACACACATGCGCGCGCGCACGCAATCCACGCACCTACGTAGACGCACTCAGGATGATATATAACAAATTTAAAATAAAATATTATTATACAATACTTACTAGAACGTCTTTTAATTGATCCAACTGTAATCTCTGATTTAGATGTATCAACAAATGAGCTATTACCATTTGTTTCTGTAATTAATATATATACTGCATTGATAAATGTCACATAGCTAATATGCACATTTTGATAGATTTTGTGCCTTTACGGCTATTAGAAAGATTTATGTAAATATCTACAATATTCTCATAATTCACATAAAATTAACATTATTAATACAATTAATAATTTGGTAATTTGTACCTTCATTTATAGCTGTTTCTATATTTTCTTCCCTGATATTTTCTTCATCGTTGTTGCTGCTATCTTCATTAAAACTTTTCTCTGTACTTTGAAAATCATATTCATGAGCCGCTTCTAAATGTTGTGTAATATTCAAAAGGTCACGACTAATAATAGGTTGTCTGTACACTTCTCTGTGTATTTTTTCAGCATGTCCCATGAAAGCAAGGTCAGATATTTCAGTGTCAGCAAGCTCCATACTCGCACAAAATGTAGCAATGTGCTTTCTTAGCTTAGTGTCGCGTAATAAATGTGCAACTTTTGCATTACAATCTTCAGAAAATTTTCTTATGAGAACACAAGCTCTTAAATATTTAAAACGTTTTCGATTATAACTTGGAAGACCAAAGATATATGGATTTTCTGCAGGAACTTTAGCCTTTTCGCGAAATTGTAATATTAATTTTATACATTCTAATAAACTATTGTTTAATATCACAGGTACTGTGCGACCAAGTTTGCCTCTAATCACAAATCTTACATATTTCTTTGCTGCTTCTTGTGCCTTCAATGAAATTTTTTTAAAGAGATCATCAGTTGTGTATGGATCAATACCTTTATACTGTTCAAAATCTGCTATAAACATGCGTTCAATTTCACCAGCTCGTTTACGATTGAACAATTGGACTGACAAGTGTGAGGTTAACGTACATTCTGCCAGTGTCAACCAAGTTTCATATATATTGTTGCGTCCGCGCGTCGACTTCGATAGTACTCGAACACGCGCGACACAAACGGCACTCGCGTACCGCGACGTAAATGATTAACACTCTTTTAAAAGAACAGAAGGAACTTTAATAATAATACAGAACACACAATTAAACAAGGAACACAGAACGGGTAATAACGGTAATCGTATCTCAAATATGTCCGCCCGGAATGACATCCGTCGCGAGACTCAAGATGGCCGATCTCTCTCTCCAGATGTCCGCCGTTGTTTTACAACAACCCTTAGCGACGTGTTTGGATATGATCTCTTAGAGACGGGAGCAACTTCAGGATTAACTACCACAGACGACTCGCAGGGACGCAACACTACTCCCCCTCTTCAAGATTGTCGTCCCGACGATTAATGGTAGAAGGGCTCTTCTAAATTGAATGGGTTGACCGTTGTCCTCTTCTTTCAAGGCGTTGACTCCAGGGTGCCTTAATGATTTCCTGCTCTGCTGAGCAGGTGCAACAGGTCACCGAGCGCCATTATTTGCCGGCCCCAATCACACACCCTCCAGGAATATACAGGATACTGCCATCGAACCCTCTTCATTCTCGTCAACTTCAGGGTACCAAATCGGTTTCTTGCTCTACCTGCTACAAGTTACCGAGCACCAATATTTAGGTCCCAGACGACTCCAACAAATCTTCTCACTGCTTAACTTGTCCTCCGCTCCTCGCCCGACTTGTAGAAATATCCCATGCTGCCGTCTCTCAAGAAGGAAATCTTCGGACAAGAGGGGGGTATCTACCATCGACCCGACATCCTCAAAAGAGGACTTCTCAAGCCCCTGCCTCAGCATTCGCCCTAAGACCCGACAGGAAAACCATGGCTCAAAAACCGCGGGTGAGGCAGTCTTCTATCAAAAGAATTCTCTTCTTCCTTACAATTCCGTTTCCTTCCGTAGAACTCTCCTTTATCAAAAGAATTCTCTTCTCTCCTTTCATCACCTCTCCAAGAAATTATTTCCTTAAACACAAGCAAAGAAAACAAACACACGCAAGAACATTCACTTAAAATTGAAAATAGTAAAATATAATTATTATTATTATTTGAACTTGGGCTCCGAAAACTTTCCTAATACGATTTCTGCCTTTCATGAAATGGGGCCAATCTATCAGCATGAATTATTTTATTTTTATGCCTGCTCGACTTCTGAATTCCGAATACAACATCGCTGAGTTTCCTAATAATTTTATAAGGACCTTCCCAATTGTTTTGTAATTTAGGCGCTCTCCCCTTAAATCTTCGAGGATTATAAAACCATACATTCTGACCGATATCGAAATTAACTTGCCTAGCCCTCTGATCATAACGCGTCTTAGATCGGAGTGATTGAAAATTTAAACGTTGCCTAGCATTGTTATGAATATCTTGCAACTTCCTTTTTAACTTCCAAATATAATTGCCAATAGAACTCTCCCTCTCTTGCTCTGGAGAATTTCCTCGCAACAAATCTAATGGCAATCTTAAATCCCGTGCAAAATACAATTCAGCCGGGGAAACACCTGTGGCTTCATGTTTTGAAAATCGATAAGCCATTAAATACATAGGAATCCAACTATCCTAATCTTTCTGGTTTCCTGAAATAAATTTACTTAAATAATTCAAAATTGTTTGATGATGACGTTCAACCTGACCGTCAGACTGAGGATGTAAAGCTGTCGTCCTAGTTTTCCTTATCCCTAATAGACGTGTCATTTCCTGAAAAATTTTTGACTCGAAGTTTTTCCCTTGATCTATGTGGATTTCCTAAGGAGCCCCATGACGAGAAATTACTTGATTTACAAAAGCTTCTGCTACCGTATCAGCTCTAATGTTTTTTAATGGAAGAGCTTCAACCCATTTAGTGAAACAGTCGATTACAATCAATAAATATCGATTACCTACTGAAGTAATGGGAAGAGGACCAAGTATATCCATCTGAACCCTTTCAAATGGAGAACCTACATTATAAATTTGTAACGGAGATTTTCTTTTTCCTGAAGGACCTTGTTTCGCTACACAAATTTTACACGAACGACACCAATCCTCCACATCATGTTTACATGTAGCCCAGTAAAAACGTTTCCGGATCTTCTCCAACGTCTTATTTACCCCAAAATGACCGCCGGACGAGGAATCATGGGCTACTTCCAATATTTGATTTATGCAATTTCTAGGGACAATAATCTGAAAAATAATAGATGTAAAATTTGGAGACTCCAACTTTTTATATAGAACACCATTCTTCAAAACTAATGTATTCCAATAGGACCAATATATTTTTTGCCGAAATATCCTGCATGGCCATTTCTTGTCGAGGAGGACGTATTCCTGATTCCTTTCCTCGTAAGAAAATCGAAATAATTGGATCCTCCGATTGTTTCTTCCGCCATTCTTCTAAACGATCTTCCCCTAAAACTATTCGAGCAACCAAATTCTCTTTAAATTCTACTTTTGTACAATAATCACAACCTAATTCCGCACAAGGACGTCTTGACAGCCCATCAGCATTTTGATGTACTTGTCCCTTCCGATGAATGATTTCAAACTCATATTGCTGCAATCTTTCTAACCAACGGGCTAATTGACCTTCTAAATCTTTAAAAGACATCAACCAACGAAGTGAAATATGATCCGTTCAAATTAAGAATTTCCTTCCATATAAATAATGATGAAAAGACTTCAGTGATTCCACAATAGCCAATAATTCTCTTCGAGTCACGCAATAATTCCTTTCTGTCTTACTCAAAATTCGGCTGAAATAAGCAATAACTTTTTCAGTTCCATCTTGAACTTGTGATAAAACTGCTCCAATCCCATGATTTGAAGCATCAGTGTCAAGGATAAATTCTCCCTTTTCCATAGGAAAAGATAAAATTGGTGAAGAAATCAATTTTTGCTTCAACTCTTCAAATGCTTGTTGACAAAATTGAGACCACTCAAATGTAACCTGATTCTCAGTGAGCATAAACAAAGGTTTTGCTATCAAAGAAAAACCTTTCACAAATTTTCTATAGTAGGAACAAAATCCTAGAAAACTTCGAACCTGTTTCTTATTTTGAGGAATAGGCCAGTCCTTTACAGCAGTGATTTTCTCAGGATCTGTAGTGATGCCTTGTTCTGATACAATATGTCCTAGCTATTTCACCTCCCTTCCAAAGAGAGAACATTTCTTGGGATTAATTTTCAAGTTTGCCATACGTAAGCGAAGAAAAACCCTCTTTAGATTAGCCATCATTTCCTCAAAAGATTTGCTAAAAACGATCACATCATCAAGATATACCAAACAGATTTTAGATAAAATATCTCGAAGAACTTTTTCCATTAGACGCTCAAAAGTAGCTGGAGCATTGCATAAGCCAAATGGCATGACTGTAAATTGCCATAAACCATTTCCTACGGAAAACGCCGTTTTTTCTTTATCCTCAGAAGAAAGTTTCACTTGCCAATATCCACTTTTTAGATCTAGAGCGGAAAACCAGGAATTCCCTGATAACTGGTCCAAAATATCCTCAATACGTGGTAGTGAATACGAATCCTTGACCGTGACCGCATTCAACTTCTTATAGTCAACACAAAATCTTAATGATCCATCCTTTTTCTTAACTAGTACCACAGGAGAAACCCACGGACTTTGAGATTCTTCAATTACACCCTGCAACTTCATTTCCTGAATAATCTGACTTACTTCGTCTCTAAGATGTATGGGAACCCTTCGAGGAGCCTGTTTAATAGGATTGGAATCCTTTATGTTGATGACATGCTTTAAAACTTCACAGTTCCCTGCAATTAAATCTTCCGAAAACACATCCTGAAATTCGTTTAAGAGTTTAGCAAAAACATCCTTCTGTCGTAACCCGACCAATTTCTCAATATATTAAAAGATAAAACAAGTAAAATAAAGTAGAACAGAAAAGATTGAGAAAGAGCTGATTAAAGCAAAGCATTAAAATAGTAGAAAAGAGATCAAGGAAAGATAATTAAGAAAGAGTAAATAAGTAATAAAAGATTATTAATAAAATAAAGTAAAGAGACGTGACTAAAGAGAAGGAAGTCACGGTCAAGTTCTCGGAAGCTGAATAAGCAGCTGACGAGACAGCTGACGAGCGGAGCACGAGACATGCTCCGGTCAGGGACACCACACTCCTCCCTAATCAACGACCTAATTGATTAAGATATATAATAAGCGCGAGATGCACCGACGCTCGCTACTCGCTCGCTGCTCGCTCGCATATATCGATAGTATCGAAGTACCGTACGTATCGCGCCCGACTATTATAATCGCGATTAAGTGAAAGTGTACGAAAGAATCTGTGAAATATATTAATTTATACCTAACGTTCAGGAGTGTCTTATTTCGAGCGTGGATCCTAATCCTTTGGGCGTATAAATCCCAAAAGACCTCTTCCTTAGCGGCTAGAGGCACAACACTTTTGAGAAATATTTAGGTTTTTAGAGTTTTCTTCAAAAAATGTCTCCAAGAAACAAGGGACTTTCTCTTCAGAAATCACTCGCGAACATGGAAACTCAATATCTCTATGATGCTCAAAATTCCCGAATTCAAACTCAAAAGCTCTGCCCAAATCAATCATTTCAAGAAAATCAATTCCTAATATACAATCATCCGAAATATTATTATAATTTCACAATTTTATCTTGATATTTTTCAAACAAAAAATCTTGATATGAACAATGTTTTGATGCCATTTATAAGATTTATTTTTTTGGGAGCTTTTATATACTGTGATTTCTTTGAATCACATTTGTAACAATTTGCTATCAATCTCCATTTACCATTTTTATTTTCTTTATGCTCATGCATTGATTTTGTTTTTGTCTTACACTTTAGGCAATACATCAATGTCATTTATATAGTATAAAACATCTTTAATATCACCTATTCCGATTGTTTTTATTATATCTTCCCATTTTATTTTTTTAACTCCCAACAAATAAAGAACTATTGTACATAAGTAACCACAAATAGCTGGATCACCTTTCTTTTGTATTTTCTTTGTATTCATAATGAGTCTATTTCCCCTGAAATAATTTTTCAATTCTATAGGCGCAGCTCCTCCCACAGAATCAAAATAATATATCTGATTTTTATTTTTGAAATAGCAAACCCAATGAAAAAAAAGATGAACAATACCACACTCATTTTTTCTAATTTTCTTTGGTAATTCATTTAAATTTAAATAGACATTTCTAAAATTAGGTATTTTAAGTTTTTTTACATATTGTTTTATATCATCGTCTGATAAAATCTTTAATACTAAATTTTTATCTTCTTTTTTAGATAGGCCGAGTTCTGCACCTTTATTATTTTCCATTTGTCTAAATACTTTATTTGCATTTCTAATAGATAATGATGGAAATAGTCCATAATAATCAGTATTTGTTTTTTTAACTTTTTTGGATTCAATTTAATTTTTTCACCTGTATCATAAAACCAAGCTTTCTTCAATTTTTGTTTTTGATAAGAGGATAGGTTTAATTCCATTTAATAACGATATTTATAGAGTGATGGTTGATATTTGGGTGTGTTGAAAGTTTCTTCACGTGGGACATCGAAATTATAATGTACAAATGGCATCATTTTATCTGCCCGAATTTTATGTACATGGGTTACTCCTTCGTCGTGTCCTTCGGATGCATTATTATTTCTAATCTGTTCTTTTAATGTTTCATCCAGAAATTTATTCTCTTTAACTGTTCTATATCCATACCCGAACTCATAAGATAATATAAACCAGCGAAAATCATTGGGAGAGTTGCTAACCGAGGAAAACCCCCTAAGTTCTCAATACACGTAGTCTTGCTTGACATCAATCCAGCTGTTTTATATGGATGATTTTGATCTTCATAATATTTTAAAATGTTCTTAGCTAATTGTGGATTCTTTTTATATATTTCCAATGCCCTTTTTAATAATGATAACAAATCTTTTTCACTCATGTATCCCATTCCTAATTTTGTTTTTAATTTCATGGCATTTGTAACAACCCACGCCCAAAATCTTTCCGACTTACTAGCATCTGGTGACAATACTCTCATCCACGCTGCTTCTTGTAAAGTTTTATCTGCTTTCTTTATTTCACTATAATCTACATTTGGGTTTGTATAATAAAAAAAATCGTGTTGTTTGCAATGTTCATCTAAAGAATTTATTCCTTTCCACCCCTTTTTTAATCTCTCCTCAACATTCGTAAAAGGTCCACAAGCATTATATCCCAGTAAATGCATTTCTGGAACCTTTCCGGTTAGTTTATTTGAAAGTTTATTAATAAAACCACCCCCCTTTTTACTTCCTTTTCTAATTTTTGACTCACCCATTTCTTCCCATAAATATCTCAAAATATATTCCCATTTTGTATATTTATTTGAAGCTGGTCCATTTCTAGGATCATTATCTTTATAAATTGCATTAGTTTTATAAATTATATTCTTATACTTTTTTATAAAATCTTCACCATAAATATCTTTGAAATTATATGGTACGTTTTTTTCTGTTAATAATTTCATTAAAGGATTAGTAAGTTGAGCTACTATTTTTATATTATTATCATCATAAAAAACAAGATTATCATTTTGTGTTACTCTTACAGTTTTATTCCCTATTATTAACCTATCATCATTGTCTCTGTCACGCCAGAATCCAGACGTTTCATCATAAAGATGGTTTTTATATTTATTCCATAAAGGACCCCCTTCTTCTTTAATTCTTGGTGACACTGGAAAAGTTGATTTTTTAGGTGAATGGCTCGAGCTAATAGATGGTACTGTGTCCACGTCCAAAGAGTGCTCGAAGATCTCTTCAAATACTTCATCACTATCGTCAGTCTCTGTATAACCTTTAAGGATTTTTAATATTTCTTCAAGTTTAGTATCTTGATAAGGTTGTACATCTGTGGCGTCCTTCGGACTTAGCGTCCCTTGGACTAAGCCTTTCAGGTGCCTTTCAGGCGCTGATTTTAGACTCGAGTCCAGTTTATTAATCAATATGTTAATTTCTTTATTCGTTTCATCCAGTCTAAAAGTTATTGGTTTATTTTTTTCTTCTAAATCTATACTTCTTTTAATATTTAATTTTCTTGCATTTTGAAATGTTTTTCTTAATTCATTTTGCTTCTTTTCTATTTCAGCCAGTTCTTGTGGAGTTCTACCCATTATTTCATATGTTCTTTTAAATGATCTATTTCTAAAATTAAACCCCGTTTTCATGTTAAAAACCGGAGATTTGCATTCAAGAACCGGAAGTTTGTTAAGTGGTTTTAACATCTTATGAGTACAGTCTGTACCTAACATCTTATGTGTACAGGCTGTATTTAACGGTTTTGTATTTGACGACGACGACGGTGAAGCATTTGACAATTCTAAATCAGTATTTAACAGTTGTCCTTTGTCGAAGAACCGGAGGTTTGTCTCAAGAACCAAAGGTTTGTCTGATACATTACGCAAATTTCTTCCCATTTATAATAATAGTAATAATTCATTATTTTTTTGAAAGAAATATTTATCATTTTTTGTTTTATCAATTCCCAAAAATCCATGTGGTTCTGACCAAGCTTTTTTACAGAACTTATAAAACTCTTCATACGTTAATTCAGAAGCCAATTCTTCATGTATTTTTATGAGATTATCTCCAAACTCATTAAAAATAAATCATAAATTTGAATTTTTTCTAATTATAGGGTTTATTTTAGTGTATTTATGATATAATCCGAGAATACTAATATTTTTATGCCTTCCTTCACAATAATATTTTATTATTTTACTTTGATCTTTCAACATTCCATCACCAAAAATTACTAAACTATTCGATGCACATTCTTCTACCGGTAAAATTTTTTCCCAATTACCCTTAAATAAATAATCAATATCATATTTATCTTTTTCCAACTCTTTCTCTAATCCTACATAAGTAGGTTGGTCTATAGATGGACTATAAACATATAATTGCCTATATAGTAGCCATAATAGCATTTGTTTGCGACAAAGTTAGTAGATAAAAATGTTTTTCCACTACCCGATTCTCTTAAAATTATACCACGTACTACATCTGGAAAGAATCCACCACCCCTTTTATATTTATCTATAAAATTAAAATGTTTCATTTTTAGGCGATGTTTAGACATTTATTAATAATAAATGGAAGAGTATTTTAAAAAATGAATGTATATTTATCGAAAAAGTTATAAGTATTAGTAGTGTATCTAGGAGAGTTCTAACCCAGCTCCTCTGAGGGGGGGTGAGGGGCGAGGGGAAATCAGCGCGGGGGGTATGACGTCACGCGGGGACCGCGGCGAAACCGATGGGCGAGGGGTCCGCGGAGAGGGGGGAAGGGGACCGCGTCCTAACCGATAGGCGAGGGACCCGCTAACCTAACCGGTAGGCGAGAGGTCCGCGGAGATGGGGAGGGGGACCCGCGGCGAAATCGAATGGTGAGGGACCCGCGGGGAAAAGGGAGATCGCGGCGAAACCGATAGGCGAGGGACCCGCGGGGAAGAGGGAACGCGAAGGTACGATGCCGCGAGGCGTGGGAGAAGGATAGCGCGAGGCGTCCGCAATGCGTAAGAGAAGGATAGCGCTAATGATATTCTATGGGCGTGGGAGAAGGATAGTGCAAGGCGTCCATATGAGCGTAAGATAAGGATAGCGTTTGCATGCACGTTGGAGAGAGATGGCGCGAGGCATGCACTTGGGAGAGAGATAGCGCGAAGCATGCACTTGGGAGAGAGAGAGAGATAGCGCGAAGCATGCACGTGGATGATACGGCGTTTGCAAGGCGGTGCGAGAGAGATAGCGCGAGGCATGCACACGTGTAGGAGAAGGATTGCGTCCGCATTGGCGTGGGAAAAGGATGACATTCGCGGGAGAAAGAGAGAGAGATAATGCGAGGCATGCACGCATGTGGGAAAAGGAAAGAAGAAGGTGCAGAAATAATTGACATTTTTTTAAATATAATAATAATAATAATATTTATTCAAAATTTATGTGTTCGTTTAAATTTGTGTGTGTGTGTGTGTGTGTGTGTAAAAAATAATAAAAATAATAATAATAATAATAATAATAATATAATAAAAATATTTGATGCAGGCTCCTTCTGAAACAGAAAAATACATATCTTGTTAGTAGTGTATCTAGGAGAGTTCTAACCCAGACCCTCTGAGGGGGGGTGAGGGGCGAGGGGAAACCGGCGCGGGGGGTATGACGTCACGCGGGGGAATCGCGTCCTAACCGGTAGGCGAGGGGTCCGCGGAGAGGGGGAGGAGGACCGCGTCCTAACCGGTGGGCGAGGGGTCCACGGAGAGGGGGAGGGGGACCGCGTCCTAACCGATAGGCGAGGGACCCGCTAACCTAACCGTCGCGAGACGTCCGCGAGTAGGTGTGAGAAAGATAGCGCTAATGATATTCTATGAGCGTGGGAGAAGGATAGCGCGAGGCGTCCATATGAGCGTAAGACAAGGATAGCGTGTGCATGCACGTTGGAGAGAGATGGCGCGAGGCATGCACTTGGGAGAGGGATAGCGCGAAGCATGCACTTGGGAGAAAGAGAGAGATAGCGCGAGGCATGCACTTGGGAGAGGGATAGCGCGAAGGATGCACTTGGGAGAGAGAGAGAGAGATAGCGCGAAGCATGCACGCGGATGATACGGCGTTCGCAAGGCGGTGTGAGAGAGATAGCACGAGGCACGCACGCGTGAAGGAAAAGGATAACGCATTGGCGTGGGAAAAGTATGACGTTCGCATGCATGTGGGAGAGAGAGAGACAGCGCGAGGCATG
>CAJQTV010002067.1:0-17529 GCA_907163055.1 Formica aquilonia x Formica polyctena | reverse complement strand
CACACTCTCCCACGCGCTTTCACATCCTTGCACATGCACATATTTTCGCGTATCACGCATTCACCTCGCACACGCACGCATACAGCCCGTGAAGACGTGTCTGTTATTTTTCGTATTCTACATATATATATATATATGTATGTGTGTGTGTGTGGGGAGGGGGAGGGGTTGTGAGTGTATTTGATATGGCATAGTATTAAAAAAGTGTCGCATTTTCTCAGCGCCATTCGATAGAGAATGAAAATATATAAGGAATAATATCTAATTTTTCGATGCGATGAATAATTTCGTCACAATTTATTATTGTAATTAGTCAATCAGCGCGGAGATATATGATGCAATCAGCGACAAATAATTATAAGCATTCAAAGCATTTCCAAATTTTTAATAATGAAGAGCCATACTCTTCATCGCTGATTTTATTTTGTAGCTGTGCGCTGATTGACCGATTACAATTATAAATAGAGGCGAAACTATTTATCGCATTGAAAAATATAGTATTAAACACTTTTTCTTATATTATTGTTTTCTATCGAATGGTGCTGAGCAAATGCGACACTTTTTTAATAACATCTTGTATATATGTATATATATATATATATATATATATATATATATATATATATACATATATACAAGATGTTATTAAAAAAGTGTCGCATTTGCTCAGCACCATTCGATATATATATATATATATATATATTGTAATCAGTCAATTTATTTAAATCCGACATACTGCGTATATTGTGTATATGTATAATTTATTTCATATGTTTGTATATATATACATATACATATATATATGTGTGTGTGTAATTTCTTTTATGTGTAAATATATCACTTAAAAATAATAAAAATAATAATACTTTTATTGTTTAATAATATATTTATTTCTCTTTTACAAATTTTCATAGTTTCTCATCGGCCACTTGTCGGCAACAAGCTTATAGCGAACGAGATGAGCATTGAGAGTGAGCAAGACATATATATGAATGCGAGTAAGACAATATAGGAATGAGACAATCATAGAAGCAAGCAAGAGGAAAATAGCAACGTCCAAAGAAGACTCGAAGATCGAGCCTTTGCCGTCCTTTTTCTTACTTGCTCTTATTATTTTGTCTCGCTCGCTTCTAATAAGACAATAATAAGAGTGAGCGAGACAATCACAGGAGTGAGCGAAAGAGGAATAGCAGCATTCATAAAAGCTCGATCTTGATCCTCGAATCTTCATGTTGCTATTGCCTCACGTTGCTATTCTCCTCTCGCTCACTCTTGTCATTGTCTCGCTCACTCTTATCATTATCTCAGGAGCGAGCGAAACAATAAGAGGCAAGCCTCTCACATTTCATTCGTCTCATGATGAATTAGCCTGGATTCGCACCAGGGGCAAAGTCTGTTGATAAAATCAAAGGAATTTAGCCTGGACTCGAACCAGGGGCAAAGTTTTTTGGTAAAGTCAATGGAGTTTAGCTCAGACTCAAACCAGGGGCAAAGTGAGTCGGTAAGGGGCAAAGTGTGTTGCACGGAAATGCCGGTCTCGCCTTCATCGGGGCCTTTGGCTATCTGTCTATTAATCTGTGGTATTACGAAGAATTATGCATCTTTACTTTTTTATAAATGAAAGCGTACGAACACTGCACCCGGCATTTTGCAAACTTAACCTATACCTGTCAAAAGCAAGTATGGATGCATGCAAGCAGTAACATCGAAGCGCCGTTAGCGCAATCTTTCGTCAAAGACGCCAACCGTACAAGAATACATTGCCATTATTACATGTGTGTTGTGTACGTGTATATATACGTGTAGTATAATACCACTATATTCTATGCATGTGTAGTATACATATATAGCGGTAAAGGGGACGACGACGACGATGATGATGATGGAGATGGTGACGTTTCTTACATGAAAATTTCCACATTTCGACTTTGCTTCGTAATATCTTTGCTTTATAGAACATGCAGAGCGAAAATAAAGACACTTTCCTTATATAAATCGAACCCAAGCTATCGATTAAGCTTATCAAGAATTCGATCGGTTCAGCCGTTATTCAGATCTGGTAATCTAAGGTACTCTCAACTATCCGACTCGCGTATAGATACCCGGGGTGCCTCGCTATTACTATGCGTGGTCTTTACTTCGCGTGACTTGGCGCGAGACACTACCGTGTCTCTTGATTTTCTTTGTTTTCCGAAACCCGTTCCTGGGCGGCGGAAAAGGATTTATAGATGATTTTCTCCATATGTATAACGAATGGAGGCTTGGTTGAGAGGCCGTATTTGTTTGAGGTTCTAGGATCTTGCAAATCAAATGGGTCCAGAGTGGATCTCTTTGGCGGGAGAGGGCTTCTCAAAGAAGAATCAGGATTCCTTTTACGATTACGATAAATTATATTGCGCACATTTTCGGCAACATCATCGTTGTTATTCGTCTCGATAAGAGGCGAAGATGTGTTCTCTGTTGTGTTATCGTAGACCTTTTCCGGAATGACCTCCATAATAATGATGGAATAACACGTGTGGTGTGTGTAAAGGCGTATGATATAATACGCAGAATATGTCCTTGCACGGAAGGACAATATGGCCGTGTCCTAACTCACGTGCCTACGCAAGATTAGCGGAGGAGGCCAAAAAAAATGATCTTGAAGAAAGCTATGCCCAAGCCGGCATGCAAGTCGAGTCGCACAAAAGCACAATATTCGCTAGGACCAGATTACCCGAGTCCTCGAATCGACGAAATGATAAACACGCTGATTACAATCGATCACGATGTTCACTCACCAAGAGAACAAACGGAAGTCAGAGACAGAGATTATGTGGCATGGTCACAGATATCTATACTACTATTAGATCGCTAACTTCGTCAAAAGAGCTGTGGCCGGCCGGATTTCCGGATTCGGCCATGACACCTTACAACAAAATGGCGGCGGTGCATGTGTAGTGCGCATAGACATAGTATATCTAGACCATAGACATAGTATATCTAGACCGAGTGTTGAGGAGTGGGGGCCGATGTGCACGTAGAAAAGGACATACTCTGTTTCGTGCCCCTTGCGTTCTCTCTCGCTTGCACGTAGCATGACGAAAGAGAGCGCTATGCTCTGTGCGAGCGAGAGAGAAAGCAAGGGGCACGAAACAGAGTATGTCCTTTTCTACGTGCACATCGGCCCCCACTCCTCAACAATCGGTCTAGATATACTATGTCTATGGTAGTGCGTACATAGACATAGGCCGGTATTCATAGTCAGTTCTTATATTTAAGACCGTCTTAAGCACAATCTTAAGATGTCCTAAACCAATCACAGAGCCGTATTAGCATCTTAAGACATTACTTAAGACGGTCTTGAAATAAGAACTGACTATGAATACCGGCCATAGTATATCTAGACCATAGACATAGTATATCTAGACCGAGTGTTGAGGAGTGGGAGCCGAGGTGCATGTAGAAAAGGACATACTCTGTTTCGTGCCCCTTGCGTTCTCTCTCGCTCGCACGTAGCATGACGAAAGAGAGCGCTATGCTATGTGCGAGTGAGAGAGAACGCAAGGGGCACGAAACGGAGTATGTCCTTTTCTACGTGCACCTTTACCCCCACTCCTTAAATAAAGGCAAACGCTCGGTCTAGATATACTATGTCTATGATCTAGACCGAGTGTTGAGGAGTGGGAGCCGAGGTGCACGTAGAAAAGGACATACTCTGTTTCGTGCTCCTTGCGTTCTCTCTCGCTCGCACGTAGCATGACGAAAGAGAGCGCTATGCTCTGTGCGAGCGAGAAAGAACGCAAGGGGCACGAAACAGAGTATGTCCTTTTCTACGTGTATCTTTACCTCCACTCTTTAAATAAAGGCAAACGCTCGGTCTAGATACTATGTCTATGAGTGGGTATGTGATACCCGGCCATGACATCTTACAACAAAATGGCTGCTCCCGCTTTTTGTCAGCTATTGTTATTGCATGAGATGTACTAAAATATTTATTAAAAATGAATGCATTTTACTTACCTAAATAAATGAAAACCATTTTTTGTGGTATTTTTGCATTTCGGAATGCAACAACTGCTCGGCATCTTTCCAGAATTTTCACAATTACAAATTCACAATTTAAAAAATAAATTTAAATTATGAAAAATTAGAAAATAAATAAAATAAAATTCGATAAAGATAAATAGATAAATTAATTATAAGCAATAATAATTTATAATAAGGTAAATTTAAATTCACAATTTAAATATTGGGTATCACGTACGCACAAACACTAAAGCCCGTTTAGTATAGACATCTGTGGGCATGGTATCTTATGTTCGAAACTCTAAAATACATATCGACGAATGTTTTTCCATTTCCAGGAAAAGTTGGTCGTCTCGAGGCATTAATTAATAGATTTAAATAAATAAATAAAAATAGATTAGATACGTGTAAAGTAATTGCTACAATTCTACATATATTCCATAATTGTCAGATAATTTCTAAATAATAGAATTTATATATTATACAAAAAATAAGTTTTTTTAAAGTAATATATTATTTAGATTAAAGTTAGAAAAACATAAAAAAAAGTTTTATTCTTCATACATATATATACATATGTATATATATATTTCTTTGCTACCTTGCAAACTTTTAAAAATTCATAAACATGTAACGGTTCACCTTTCCCAACGCCGCGGATTAGGCTCGCCAGTGCCAGGATTCGGGAGAAGGGGGAAACTCTAACTCACTCTTCCTCGGTATAGATGAACAATGGTTTATTTAGCAGTGATTAAAGACTTAATAGTGAAAGCTGTTTACAAAGAGAACGTGCGAGAGCGGTGCACACGAATGTTCGCAAGTGCGGTGTTATGTAAGGGGGCGCATGCAAGGCTCGGGAAGCGAGCGATGCTCATGCAGATGACGTCTAGGTATTATGCGGTCGCGATGTTCACAATCAGCAATTATTACAATAAGACAGATCCTAACTACTGCGGGGTATCGCATGGCCTTTAATGTGGTTCCAACTGACTGCTCGCCTTATCCTTAGAAGGACGGGGCGTCAGTACTTTCTGCGGCTTATCCTTAGAAGGACTAGCGCGCTGTGGTAGTATGATGGCCGTGCGTAAAGGCGAGGTAGACGCGGCACTGGCGGAAATCTCTATCCGAGATATGATACAAGGCTCGGCCTGGTAGCCGATCTAGACGCGGTATGTACAAAGTGGTCTTACGGTCTAACGTCTAACGGGTCGCGGTATACAGGGTGAGTTTTTTAACTTGAGACTGCAAAATATCTGTAAAAATAAGCATTGTACGAAAAAAATGTTCCAAATAAACCCTCAATATTTTCGAGGAGGCAATTCCATCCCGCAAAAATTAGCCGCCTACCGCCCCCCCCCCTGGGGGTGGGGCTGGGGGTAACTTTGAAATCTTAAATGGGAACCCCTACTTTTTATTGCATATTCTTGTAGCTTATCTCGAGAGCTTTTCAAAACACTATAATAAAGTATTTTTTCATTAAGTACTTTTTGAGTTATTTTATATCTTAATCTGACATATTTTGATATAAAAAATAAAAGCGGGCTAGTAAGAGCCAGAACGCGGATGGCAGTGCGTCAGTTTCATAGAAAAATAAGTTTTCTATGAAACTGAATATGTGCAGAGGGCACGAAATTTACTTGGTGTATACCAAGATTTTTTTAAATTTAATCTCAATTCGAGATTTACAATAATCCCTCTTTACCCCCCTGGGAGACGAAGGCGAGAAAAATATCGGGGCGAAGTCGCTGAATCGGGAATCGAACCCGAGTCTTTCGCTTGCCGGGCGACTGCTCTTCACGCCGGCTGAAAGATGGCGTTAATAGTAATAGATATTATAAGGCAAATGAGAAGTATCGGTGGTGTGGGGTCTGAATAGCTCAGAGGTAAGAGCAGTCGCCCGGCAAGCGAAAGACTCGGGTTCGATTCCCGATTCAGCGACTTCGCCCCGATATTTTTCTCGCCTTCGTCTCTCCAGGGGGGTAAAGAGGGATTATTGTAAATCTCGAATTGAGATTAAATTTAAAAAAATCTTGGTATACACCAAGTAAATTTCGTGCCCTGTGCACATATTCAGTTTCATAGAAAACTTATTTTTCTATGAAACTGACGCACTGCCATCCGCGTTCTGGCTCTTACTAGCCCGCGATTATTAGAATTTGTGATGTCACTCGAGAGCCTAATTTCTTAAATTTGTTAAAAAATAAAATATCTCGTAAAATATTTAGTTTTCGATAATTTTACCGTAATACTTTTATGTACAGAATAATGAGACAAATCAATCGGTACAAAAAAGACAAATAATTGTTTAAAAAAATACATTGTAAATAATTACATACTTTTTCTTAAAAACAATTTTTTTTAAAGTCGGAAACTATCCAATCTACTGAAAAAAGTTTCAGACAAAAGTTGTAGAAAATTTCCTCTTCTATAATATTGATAACTATTTTTGTCATAGGACCAACCAAAAAAGAAATATTACGAAAAAACCGTTTTTTCGCTCCATTTTTCCAATATGGCGGCGCGAGCGGCGCCCCGTCAAGGTCGAAAACTCAGAAAATTATTTAGGACACAAAACTACATAATCCTGTAAAATTTTAAAACTCCTGGATTTAATGTAATCAAATCGCCTTTTTTCGTCTCTATTGACTGGACTAGTATGTCGGACCATCTTTTCGAGAGATGAACATATCAATCGAGAACATGGATTTTTCAGAATATAATAATATCAAGAGACACGGTAGTGTCTCGCGCCAAGTAAGCGCGTAGCTAAAGGCTAATCTACAATGTGCTTTTTGCGTCTTGTTTCGTGTTCTCCGCCTTCTGTTTTTTTGCTACTTGTATTTTTGTCACATGAAGCCGAGAAACCACGAGAAACATCGTCATCTACAATTTGTCCTTTCTGAATTTTCGAAGAGAAATGTTATTTCACATAGACCAATCACAGACCGATATTCATAGTCCGTTCTTATATTACGACCATCTTAAATAAAAGTCTCAGATGCTAATACAGCATTCTTATTGGCTAATGACGTTTAAGGCAATACTTAAGACATCTTAATATATGAGCTATGAATATCGACCATAGAATAAATCATTCGGCGTTGTATTATTGTAATAAGGTTATGTGATCGCTACAAATTGTGTTTTCTTTAAAATGAACGAAGAATTATTAAATGTTTTGATTAGCGCCCAATGTTGGAATCTCCTTCTAATGCTTTTGCTCGCAAAAAAGCAATCAAAGAAAAAAAGAATCAGGTGTTAGTGGGTGCGTCCAATTAATTATGGTCGAGAAACCCAGGGAATCTATAGGAATCTGTTTAGAGAATTGAGAACTACAGACCACGAAGAATTCTTTGATTATACACGCATGAATGTACAGCAGTTTGATTACATTTGTGATTTGGTGAGACCATATCTAACTAAGCGAAGCATCAGAACTCCATTGCCTCTACAGTTACGCGTGGCCATCACTCTTGAGTAAGTACATTTTCAACTTCTATGTATTACTAATGTTAAGTTATTTGTTTCACTGAGTGAGCTCTATGTTATTTTCTTAAAGAATGCTAGCGCGAGGCACATCAATTAGGACATCTTCATGGAGTTATAGAATTGGACGTTCCACTGCATATAAAGTGTTTAGAGAAACCTGCAGTACTTTGTGGAAAGCTCTTCAACCGATATATTTGCAGGCATTGACAAGAGAGACTATGGTGCAGATATCTGAGGATTTCTTTAACCGATGGCAGTTTCCCAATTGTATCGGAGCTATTGACGGTAAACACATATCGATACAGTGCCCCCCAAAAACTGGTTCTCAGTTTTATAGCTCTTACAAGAAAAGATTTTCTATAATCCTCTTTGCTGCATGTGATGCTAAATATCGATTCACGTGGGTGGATGTTGGCGATTATGGTGAGTACCTCTGTGACAATTACCGAGATATTATAACTTGCATTATATTGACTTACGTATGCTTCACTTTCACTTCTCCTGCAGGATCTCAAAGTGATGGAGGTGTGTGGGCAAGCAGCGCTTTCGGCCAGGCTATCGATGCAGGTGAAATTGACTTTCCTTTTCCAAAGGAGATTCCTGGCAGTGATGTCATCCTTCCCTTCACTTTTGTCGCCGATGAAGCATTCCCGTGATCCCCAAGAAGAAATGATTCCCAAGAATCCAATGATGCGGTGTCCAATTGTGCAGTGTCCAATCGTACGGTGTCCAATCGTGCAGTGTCCAATCGTGCAGTGTGCGTGTCCAATCGTGCGGTGTCCAATCGTGCAGTGTCCAATCGTGCGGTGTCCAATCGTGCAGTGTCCAATCGTGCGGTATCCAATCGTGCGGTGTCCAATAATGCGGTGTCCAATCGTGCAGTGTCCAATCGTGCGGTGTCCAATCGTGCAGTGTCCAATCGTGCAGTGAGCGTGTCCAATTGTGCGGTGTCCAATCGTGCGGTGTCCATTAATTCTGTATCCAATCGTGCAGTGTCCAATCGTTCCGTGTCCAATACTGCGTGTCCAATCGAGCGGTGTCCAATCGTTCCGTGTCCAAACGGGTGTCACCCCAAAAAATATTATATAAATGACAGATACAATAGAGCATATTATATATTATAATGTGGTATGATATGGCTACAGGCGAAGATCCACGTTAAAAAAATCTTACGCGCCATTGGTGGTACCTCATATAGGTGGTGTGGAAAATCATCATTCAGTATCGTTTGACAACGACACAAACGTATAAATGTGGTCCGTATATACGTTTGTGTATTGTAATGATATTGTAAATATGTATGTATAGAAACTAAAGTTAAATATTATTATATGACATATTTTTTAAATATTTAAAGTTTCTTATAGTACTTCTCATTATTTTTAATCATTTGTCGGAAAATCGATACATTTCTCGTACAATCAAATGTATGATTTTTTCTTTTATTGTCTCCACACGGATATTCCTTCTTTCAAATCTTTGATTTAAAATGCATTTTTACGTGGATTAAAAACTTTAAGTAATTTATATACGTATCTTAATCATAAATATATTATATAATAGATATATAAAAAAATCTTTAAGGCTAGAAGCAAGAAGCGCGACACACGTACGCGCTTTTGTTCCTCGCGCGCGGCACGTACATGCTTCTTACTGCTTTCTTTCGGCTCCTAGACGTTGCAGCGCGATGATATATAGCCTATGTTACTCAGGAAGATCTAAGCTATTCACCAGTAAAAGATTTTTTGAAATCGGTTTAGTAGTTTCTGAGATTACTCCGAAAAATGGAATAAACAAACAAACTTTTTTTCTTTATATAATGTAGTATGATATGATTAACTAAATAATTACAACTGATTTATAAAAATTGCACATTTTTTATAAATCAGCAGATTTTTCTCTTTCTAAAATGTTCAATAAATTATAGGGGGAGGGTCCCGTTTGCCTACATTCCCGATGCCAACAGCTTCGTTTGCCTACAACATTTTGCCGACAGCTTCGATTGCCTACAGAGCGATTGCCTACAAGCATTATTGCGCACATGTAAAAATTAAAAATACGAACGTACATTTGCACACATGATATTATTGCGCACATACACATTGCACACATGACTTCATTGTACACATGGAGATTGCACACATGACATTATTGCGCACATACACAATGCACACATGACATTATTGCGCACATACACTTTGCACACATGGTATTGTTACATCCAGACTCGAGGAAGGATGAGTCAGTGGAAGGGCGCAACTACTATCTTTACGATCCCGAAGTCTCGAAGCATTAGAATCGGGTCGAACGAACTTGACGGTCCGAAAATCAGGTAAACGACCGTTAGGGTCGCTATTACTCTATTTTTCGGAGTTTTGCTCGGCGGTCCTTTTTTGGTAAAAGAATTTAATCTCTATTACGCGGGATGGGACCAAGTGCGATCTTTTGACTGGGAATGAGAGGGGTTAATAAAGATTTGATTTAAATTAGAATATAAATATATTCATAATAAATTAAACTACGTTGGTATACATTTATTATATCAAAATGATGACAACAATAGTCATTTTAATATGTACATGTGTGTGTATGTGTGTTTGGTTGTTCGCGATTCTTACAATCATACGGAGGACATCAGTCAGAATAATGAGGCAGATTCTATTATTAATATTGAATTTCTGACTGGTTATTACAAAATATCTGTTAGAAAAAAGAAAATAAAACAATTTGTGTGAGTGAGAGTGTGTAGGAATATTAGGAGGTTGATTTCATAATTCTAGGATTGGTATGAGGATTCGTCATCGAGATCCGGGAGTTCATTGCAGAACTCTTCCAGTGCTTTCTCGAATTCGTCGGATTCAAGAGGGGAAAAAGGAGGGAGTGGAAATTGATAGCAGGAATCGTCCTCCAAATCAGGGAGTTCGTTGCAGAAAACCTGCAATGCCTTCTCGAACGAAGAGAAGGAGGGGGTGAATCATCAAGGATGATCGTTGATAACGAGGAGAACGATCGGGGGGAAAGCGGCAGTTCGGGAGAAGGTGGTTCCGAAGGATATATTGGAGAGTAACTAGGGGAGTAACTCGGGGAGTAGTGATAGGGGGAAAGAGGAAGGGTTGTGTGTTCAGTGGCTGTGTCTATGTGTGTTTTTACTGAGTAATCACTACTACTACTACTGGCTACGGTTGATTTTAAGTCTACAGAAGTTCGCGTCTTCTGACTCGCGGAACGGATCTTTGCAGTGGCGGGTTGAAATTCGTAATTTTTTCCCGACCTGGTTCTCACTATGGAACCAGTGACAAACGTTATTTATTGCGGAAATAAAAATATAATTAAATTGAGTTATTAGAGACTTACTTTTGTTGCTGACTTTTGATTAGTAGGTTGAGTAGATTGACAAAACTTGTCGTCTTTCGCTAGGATGTAACGCTGTGCGGGTGCCGGGTTGCCTTGGAGACGACACCAAGACGAGGACACTGATATTGAACTGGTCATTCTTTTTCTAATTGCAAGTTTTGCTTTTTATGCGCGCACACGAGACTGATTGCCCGGTACTGATTGAAGTTGAAAGAATGAATGAATGAAATGAATCTTTTAGACTTACGAGTTCTTTCTTTTATAAAACCTTTTTGAGGGCGTCTTCTAATTTTAAGAGTGGGATCTTTCAAAAACTTTAACGAATTGTAATTATGCAAAAGTAGGGATTCTTCAAGATTTTAATGAATTAGAATCGTGCCAGTGTCCTCATTCGGCAGGGGGTGTCTCCTATTTTCATATTTTTACCCGTGCTGATCGTCGGTTGGTAAGCTCGATATCAGTTCAAAAGTTCCTTAAACATTAGTTTTTCCGGCGGACCCTCGTGCACATGGTCTGATTAGAAAATTATTTTTGTCGACGTTGATGCAGCTGTGTTTATTAAATATTTCGTCAAAGAGATTTTATCGTTATTGGTCCAGTTGTACTTGTCCGTTAGAAAATTATTATCAGTATTAATGCAGCTGCGTTTATTAAATATTTCGTTAAAAGTTCTTGCTATCTCCTTGTTCTTCCGCCGGAAATTCTACTGCAAGGGGTAGCTCTTATTTTTTTATTTATCTCGAGGAGACCGGCATGGTCTCCATCACTGATTTTCTTGCGCCTTTCCCACGGATATTCATGGATGTAATTACTGACAAATGACAATGTTTAAAAGAAACGTATGGCGCAAGATGCTTTGTTTATTGAACGATTTCTTCTTATCACCAACTGACGATCGTTACCGCAATGTCGCGGAAGAAAGGAATCGTGGAGTCGCCAGGACGTAACAGTATTATTGCACACATAAAATAAGAAAATCGAATTAACGTTTTGCACACATGACTTTATTGCGCACATACAGATTGCACACATGACCGTATTGCGCACACATAAAATAAGGAAATCGTATTAACGTTTTGCACACATGATTTTATTGCGCACATACACATTGCACACATGATATTATTGCACACATAAAATAAGAAAATCGGATTAACGTTTTGCACACATGACTTTATTGCGCACATGCGAAATGGAGCTAGCCCCAATAACCCTGACCTTGACATATATTGTCAAGGTCATCGTCCTGAGTGATCCTGATCTTGAAAAAAAGTGGCAGTCATGATCCGTTCAAACCTATGTATCTAGTTATTCAGTAGTGGTGCCCCCCCCCCCGCAGGGGGGGCTGAACACACTGCGTCCATGCATACACTTTTTAATGCGAAGCGAGGTTCCACATGGGTTTACAACTTTTCACGCAAAGCGAGATTCAACCCAAACCTATGTGTCTAGTTTTACGGTAGTGGAGCCCCCCCGCAGGAGGGGGGCAGAACCCTCTCGACGGCTGGCCACCTTGACGTGGTGAGAGGGCTCCCTCTGAAGCCTCCCGCATTGCGCGGGAGGTGGAAGGGATCTAAGAGACAGCCAAAGGAGGAGCACACCTCTTGAAAAAAGCCGGGCAAGGACGGGCTCGTGAGGCGTGATGGAGCCAACCGTCCTAGGGGAAAGGCAAAACCCCCGAAATCAAACCAATTCTTTGTTACAAATGGCAATGGACACAAAGAAGAGGAATGACGCCGAGGATTCGGACACTTTGGACCGGCAGGTGGGGGGTACTGTCCTGGCTCGCCACAGGTCGTCAGCCAGCGACGGGCCGTCTACGTTGTTGCCAACGAGCAACGTAGAGGAACTGACGATCGTTGAGAACGAGAAGGAGCGTAGGAAGCCAGTCGTCCTGTTGAAGAGACTCCCGGAGGACCTTTCTCAAGTAGGAGAGGCCACTGAGGAGGAATTCTACAGGTCGCAGAATGACTTCGAGGGGTTCATTGGCCCCTACTACACCGAGAAGGGGAAATGGGTTCCACCAAGCCCGAGGAGGGTCGCAACGCCGGTGTCACAGCCGACGAAGAGGACTCCATCACCAGCTGGAGCGAGCAAGGACCGGATGCCACCACCGGCGAGACTTCGGACTCCAAGGAGGAAGAAGCCCACTTCTCGGAAAGAGAAGTCGAGATCTCGGACCCCATTGCACGATGAGGGGACCCAGAGCGACTCGACGGACTTTCCGGAGGAGGACGGGACCGACGAGGAAGTGCTCACACACGACTCCGAGGTCCCCGGCCTGTCCCAAAAGGACAAGGAGAGGGTGACGGACGCCAAGAGGACGAGAGGATGCCCTCCAACAACGGGCGAGTATGTGGGCCGCGCGAAGGCGATGGAGCGCCTGGCGGCAACCAAGGAGAGGGAACTGCAGGCTCTGGAGGAGGCGAAGATCCTACGGGCAGGGTACAAGTTCCCGGAGACGCAGGCAACGAGGACACTTCCGCGAGAGGAGAAGATCCTCACACAGGTCCACGACCTCACGTCTTTCGAGATCGAGAGAGTCCCTTGAGGAGCTGGAGAAGATGGTGGCTGTCTCCAGTAACCTCAAGGGGACCTACAAGCGGAGCATGCACCTTATCGCCGTGAAGGTGAGGGCGTATTGCTCCGAGTTGCTGGGGAGATCGGCAACGGGAGAGGACACGCGGGTGGGGCTTCTCCAATCGGCCAACGATTGGCTGAAGAGGAGACTCACGGCGTGCGAGGAGGAGATCCGCGGTCTGCGCGACGAGGTGGCCAACCTACGAGGAAGACGAGTGCCAGGACCAGGACCGGACTGGACGCTGCCCGACGGGAGGAGCCCGCCGTCGAAGATGCCGAGGACTCTACAGTCGGTAAGTCTCTTGGACGTAGAGGGTCTTGAGGGGCGCGCGTGGAGTTCGATTCTCCGGGGGGAGCTCCTTTGGAGGGGGGGAATTCTCTGGGGGGTCTTGCTCGCGCAGGGGTTCCTTCTCCGAGGGATAGAGCCGGCTCTATGGACTCGGTGAGGGGCGTTTCGTATCCACGGGCTCGGAGGGTACTTCGGGATGACCCGGAACCCACCACCTTCACTCCCCTTTCCGAGAGGGATATGGAGGTGGACGAGGGAGAGGCAACTAATGCCGGGGGGCCTACGGAGCTTCTCTCCATGGCCCAGGTGGAGGCCCTTTTGGCCGAAGGTCTCCGAGGCGTTGAGGAGCGCCTATTACAGGGTCTCGAGAGGGCTCGAGACGGCGGAGGATTGGCAAGTTCGGCAAGGGAGGTGGGGGAGCGGCTGCGGCCACCCCTGCCAAACCCAAACCGGCCCAGCGACCTGCCAAGGTCAAGTCCCGGAAGGGGGATGGGAAGAGGGCTGCGGCCCCTCCTGTTGGGCCCGACCGGGCCCAGCGGCCCGAGAAGGGCAAGCCCAGTGTGGGAGACGGGGAAAGGCGGGCACCGACCGCCCCTGCCAAACCCACTCTGGCCCAGCAGGCACTATCTGTGCCACTTTCCACCTCCGCGCAAGCGGGGGGATCGTGGTCGCAGGTGGTGCGGAGGAAGGGAGGTGGAAATGGGACCCGCAAGGGCCCTGCCCCACCTAAACCCCCTCCCCCGGTGCCCCAGGGGCAGTCCGGTGGAGGGAGGAGAGGGGCGGTCCCAACGCCGGCCGCAACGTCCGGGAAGGAGAAGGTGAGGAGGCCCCGGCCTCCGGGCCCGGCAGCAGTTCTGCTGTCGGTACCGGAGGGTGCGGGGTTCTCCTCGAGTGACGCGATCGCCGAGGCCAGACGGAAGATAGACCTTCCGAGCCTGGGGATCTCCACGACCCGCCTTAGACAGGCGATGAACGGTGGGACCCTTATAGAGGTCCCAAGGCCTGTAAAGGCCAACGCGGAGGATCCGGAGCCTCCAACTTCGGCTACCATAGCAAACCGGCTAGCGGACAGCCTTAGGGGGGTTTTTGAGGAACGAGAGGTGCGGATTACCCGCCCCTCTAAGACCGCGGAGATGCGGCTTAGAGGGGTGGATAATTCTGCAACTCCCGGGGATGTGGCCGAGGCCATACTGGCCCTGAGGGGAGTTAGTCGGGAGGAGCTCCGTATCGGGGAGATACGGAAATCTCCCCGCGTTTGGTGTACGGTGTGGGTCCGTGGCCCTGCGGTAACCGTCCGTAGGGCACTCACCGCCGGGAAACTGAGGGTGGGATGGACTTGGGTAACGGTCGAATTGCTCAAGTCCAGGCTCACCCAGTGCTTCCGCTGCCTCGAAGTCGGCCACACGAGGCAGAGATGCACCGCGGAGGAGGACCGTTCGGGTTTGTGCTACCGATGTAGCACATCCGGACACTTGGCGGCCCGCTGTACGGCTGACCCAGGTGCCCGATATGTTCGGCTCTGGGGAGGCCGGCGGAACATCGCCTGGGGGCAAGAGGCTGTACCTCTCCCCGGGCCGGGAAGGGAAAAGGAGGGAGACCCCCTGAGAACCAGGGGGCCTCTGGCCAGTCGCTGGAGCCTGGCCTATCCGGGGAGCCCCGGATCCTTCCTCCAGTAAAGGAGGCTGCGGAGGACAGCGGGGAGCTGGCGATGGAAGTGGGTTAGCCCTTCCTGACCCATCTCTCCTGCTAGGAGTTTTGCGCCGTTAAATAGGCGCGCAGGAGTCATCACGGACGAACCTAGACCGCTAGGGAACAGCCCAGAACAACATCTATGGGCTGTTAGGTAGAAAAAACTAGGATGACTAAAACATCCGCTGTTGGCCCCATAGCAGTGTGAATAACAGAGCTGGGGTCAACAGTATAGGATGAAGGCAGACGAGTTCTGCCGGGGGAAGTTTTTAGTGGGTATTGCCCAGCCGTTTGTTTAGGCTGGGTGGAGTCCCACACACGCCCGGCCGGCCCGGGTAAGGTGCTTAAATGCATTTTCTCCTCCCGCACCAGACAAAAAAAAGGGGGAGGGGGGCAGAACATACTGCGTCCACGCATACACTTTTTAATGCGAAGCGAAGTTCCACATGGGTTTGTAATTTTCCATGCGAAGCAAGGTCTAGCCCCATCATCTGCTGCTTTCAGTGCGAAAGGAAATCTATTATTGTACAGTTTCACATAGGTTTTGAATACAGTCAATAATTTTCGAGATATTGGTGTTTCAAAATTTCGTTTCAAAAACGTTAATTCGATTCTTTTATTTTATGTGTGCAATAATATCATGTGTGCAATGTGTATGTGTGCAATAACGTCATGTGTGCAATGTGTATGTGCGCAATAAAATCATGTATGCAAAATGTTAATACGATTTCCTTATTTTATGTGTGCACAATACGGTCATGTGTGCAATCTGTATGTGCGCAATAATGTCATGTGTGCAAAACGTTAATTCGATTTTCTTATTTTATGTGTGCAATAATACCATGTGTGCAAGCTGTAACGATCCGTTACCAGCCTCGCGGGCCGACCAGCCGCCCGCAATTCTGAGGCTCGGCGCCTATGGCGCCCCTAAACTTCCACACCCGTGTCTCGGCCCAACCGTGGGGCCGCCCCACCACGTGCCGACTTGCGTGAGTGGGAAGCCGGCCGACGGTATATAAGGCGCTCCGGCGAGCGTAGCGTTACCAGTTCCCGATCCCGATTCCTGTCACGTACAACTCTCCGGATCCTGAACCGACTCTCGCGTTATACCAGGCTACGGGCTTCCCGTAGTTAGGCTGGGCTTCCCGGTTGCTGGGACGGCGCACCCTGATACCTCGCGTTACACCGGGCTACGGGCTTCCCGTAGTTAGACCGGGCTTCCCGGTTGCCGGGACGGCGCATCCTGATACCCCGCGTTATACCAGGCTACGGGCTTCCCGTAGTTAGGCCTGGCTTCCCGATTGCTGGGACGGCGCATCCTGATACCTCGCGTTACTCCAGGCTACGGGCTTCCCGTAGTTAGGCCGGGCTTCCCGGTTGCTGGGACGGCGCCTCCTGCTAGTTGATAAGTCCGTACAGCGTTATACCGTAAGACCGTTTTGTATATACCGCGACCTGTTTGTACCGTAAGACCGCTTTGGTCTCCGCGTCCTAAGGGACTCTAGCACCGTTGTATATACCGCGACATGTTTGTACCGTAAGACCGCTTTGGTCTCCGCGTCCTAAGGGATTCTAGCACCGTTGTATATACCCCGACCTGTTTGTACCGTAAGACCGCTTTGGTCTCCGCGTCCTAAGGGACTCTAGCACCGTTGCAAATATCGCGACCTGTTTATATCATAAGACCGCTTTGGTCTCCGCGCTCTAATAGACTCTAGTATCGCCTTGTATATACCGCGACCTGTTTAGACCGTAAGACCGCACTGTATATACCGCGCATTATTATTGTAGAGCCATATTACGATTTCCGTCAGTGTCGCGCCGACTCCACCTGTGCACACGGCCTTCAGACTACACAAGCGTGCTAGCCCTTTTAAGGGTAGGCCGCCGACAGTGCCGACGCCCCGTCATTTTAAGGATAAGGTAGTCAGGCCGTTGGAACTACGAATGAAGGCCACACGACACCCGTAGCATTTAAGATCTGTTCTGTTCCGTTTAGAATAACCATAGTTGCTTGCATGCGAACCTCGCGAATGCAGAACACGTCCGCATGAGCCACGCTCGCTTCCTGAGCTCCCGCGCACCAGCCACGCGCGAAACTCTGTACGCGAATTTCTGTC
>CAJQTV010002062.1:0-17501 GCA_907163055.1 Formica aquilonia x Formica polyctena | reverse complement strand
AACGATCATGTAAATACTGACATGTCTTACGGCGATTTTCGCGCATTCTGTCAGAAATGTTGGCAACACAAGTATGGATTTGTAATGATTGATAGAGACAGTTTACAGACTAATGGACGATATCGAAAAGGATTTAACAATTTTGCAATACCGTAAAGTGGTTAGTCGCTATCGATACATCGATCGAGCAACGTCTAAAAATTTTCGTCCGAGCGCAACATGACGACGACGATTGACAGCGACGATCGTGAGAAGATTGCGAGAGAGATTGTAAAAACGAGCGAATCAATCCGCAAAAAATATCGTTTTTTAAAAACCGGTCAAATGGAGGAAGACGTTGCATTGGAGAGGCACTTTAAACCAATTATCGAACCTCTAAAACAACTTGTCGAAAATACAATCAATGTGGAATCTAATGAAGCGAAAATCGAACTATCGAGTATGCTCGAAGACAAGCATCTGAGAAAAGAGTCTGGAACAAAGCGAACAAGGTCAAATATATTGTTGCGTCCGCGCGCCGACTTCGATAATACTCGAACACGCGCGACACAAACGGCACTCGCGTACCGCGACGTAAATGATTAACACTCTTTTAAAAGAACAGAAGGAACTTTAATAATAACACAGAACACACAATTAAACAAGAAACACAGAACGGGTAATAACGGTAATCGTATCTCAAATATGTCCGCCCGGAATGACATCCGTCGCGAGACTCAAGATGGCCGTTCTCCCTCTCAAGATGTCCGCCGTTGTTTTACAACAACCCATAGCGACGTGTTTGGAGATGATCTCTTAGAAACGGGAGCAACTTCAGGATTAACTTCCACAGACGGCTCGCAGGGACGCAACACTACTCCCCCTCTTCAAGATTGTCGTCCCGACAATCAATGGTAGAAGGGCTCTTCTAAATTGAATGGGTTGAGCGTTGTCCTCTTTTTCCAAGGCGTTGACTCCAGGGTGCCTTAATGACTTCCTGGTCTACCCTGAGCTACTGCAACAGGTCACCGAGCGCCATTATTTGCCGGCCCCAATCACACACCCTCCAGGAATATACAGGATACTGCCATCGAACCCTCTTCATTCTCGTCAACTTCAGGGTACCAAATCGGTTTCTTGCTCTACCTTGAGCTGCTGCTATAAGTTACCGAGCACCAATATTTAGATCCCAGACGACCCCAACAAATCTTCTCACTGCTTAACTTGTCCTCCGCTCCTCGCCCGACATGTAGAAATATCCCATGCTGCCGTTTCTCAAGAAGGAAATCTTTGGACAAGAGGGGGGTATCTACCATGGACCCGACATCTTCAAAAGAGGACTCCTCAAGCCCCTGCCTTGGCATTCGCTCTAAGACCCGACGGGAAAACCATGACTCAAAAACCGCGGGTGAGGCAGTCTTCTATCAAAAGAATTCTCTTCTTCCTTACAATTCCATTTCCTTCCGTAGAACTTTCCTCCCCTCTTTTCTCCTTTCATCATCTCTCCCAGAAATTATTTCCTTAAACACAAGCAAAGGAAACAAACACACGCAAGAGGTTTGTTCTTTTCAGTTGCACTGGAACTGCACTAGTTCTGAACTAGAACTGACGAGGATAGTGAAAATTTCATAAGTGCAGGAATACAGATAGGGAAGGAAAGAACGCCACAGTGCAGGAATCAACATGGCGCAACACATAATTCCAAACATTGATTCATCAGATGAAGAAGATATTGTTCTACCACCACCATTATTATATGCAGAACCTATTTGGGATGAAGAGGATGATGGTAATTACTATTATTTCATGTGACAAAATTAATTAATGTTGACAAGATAAAAATCTCAGGCAGATAAAAATCTAACCTAATAATTGTATTTTAGTTTATAACGGGTTACGAATACTACATCCAGTTTTTGGAATGGTTCAAAGAATAGAACATGTAAAAATACATAATTACGTAGAAAATATTGTTCGCAACTATAACGACATTGATTTTATTATGCATCTTCGATTGTCAAGAGAAAAGACATACAAACTAATAAATCGATTCAGAACATCTGAGATATTTATTTCTTTACAAGGTATGTATTGTATGTAATTGTATATAAAATATACTTTGTGTGTATGTAATAACAAAAATGTCTTATTTTCAACATGATGGGAATTGACATTTTATTTTATATTTAGATGATGCTGGGCGTGCTAACATAACAGCTGAAAAACATATATTATGTTACCTCCCAGCAAACACAGATACATAACTGTAACATTGCCATAATAAAACGGAATGTAACAAGTAATATAACGTATTTGTTACATGTAACATTCACGTTAGTTGTAATTTCCCACTCATACAAAATTGCAGTTATATAACATGAATATAACATGTTACTAAAATGTTATATGATTGTTACAGTCATGTAATAGTCCACCCAAGTAGCAAACTGACGTCACAATGACAGCAAATTTTGGTCACAAGATGACCAATTAGACATCCTAAGTTAGATCTCATGAGACCCGAAAATGTCTCGTCGATATGTCACATCCACGAGACGTCATTTTCTGACGTTTGTTTGACGGCAAAACTAAGACCAATTACAGTAATAATATAACACATATTAATGTGATATATATTATAGGTAAATTTAAATAATTTAATTTATAAAATTAAAGATTTTATTTATATGGAAGTTAATTTCTGTTTTATATTTTAAGCAGATAATAACAAACAATTTTTACTTATTCGGATAGAAATTGTCCGAATAAATTAAAATCGGATATTATCTGTCCGATTTTCCAAAAATCAGTTCAATATCTGAATTTCCTGGTACGGGAATCGTATCAGAAATTGAACTGATAAAAATAATTACAATGTTATTAGCCGCATTTTGCAGGCTTTATATACGCTCATGACAAGAATTTGAATACGGGTATAGATAGTGAATAGCGCGCCGCATAGCGGTAAGCAAACGAACTATAATCCCAATATTAGTTACAAAAGGACTTTATTTGGGCGATCATAGGACGTTTTCAAAATTACGTCTTTGGCTAGTCTAAGAAATGAGGTCTTTTAAACGTCAATTATTAGTCGCCGACATTATAGACCAAAAATAGACGTCATTATGTCGTCTTTCGACGTTACTCTGTTACTTGGGCAGTTACATTACATACTCCCATGTTACATAGCAGTTATATTCTGATGTTATATTGCATAAATAAAAGACAGTTATATAATCCCAATATAAATTAGGTATAACAACTGTTACATTACATGTTACTCCCATGTTACATAGCAGTTATATTCTGGTGTTATATTGCTTAAATAAGAGATAGTTATATAATCCCAATATAAATTAGGTATAACAACCGTTACATTACATGTTATTCCCATGTTATATAGCAGTTATATTCTGTGTTTGCTGGGCTATGGTTTGTAGGACATGAGAGTGCATCTTATCGTGATGTAGCTGATCGATTCGGAGTAACAATAAGTACTTTGTACAATATAATAAGCAGAGTAACAAATTTTATAATGTTACTAGCACCTAATATCATTAAATATCCAACGTTAGCTGAAAAGGAAGAAACTGCAACATTTTATCGAGAAAGAAAAGGATTCCCTCGTATAATTGGTAATGTAATCATGTTTATATTTATATATGTAAAACATTATACACTAATGTTTCTTTTCTTTTCAGGGGCTATTGATGGTTCACATATAAGGATAGATAAGCCAACAGAAGATCCAGAATCATATATTAACCGAAAGCAATACTTTTCCTTACATATTCAAGGTACAGTGGATCATAAAATGAAGTTTATCGATGTCTTTATAGGATACCCTGGTTCTGTCCACGACGCAAGGGTTTTCAAAAATTCATCATTGCGTAATGACCTACATGAATTGAGTGCAGGTTAGGTTAATTGAAAAATGATATAAATAATACAAATAGTAAAGGCTGATAGTAAAAAATCGATGTTCTAATATTATAAATCTTTTTTTAGATAATTATTTTTTGCTTGGAGATAGTGCATACCCATGTTTGAAAGAATTAATTGTACCATACAGAGACAATGGACATTTGACACGTGCACAAAGGACTTTTAATCAAAGACTAAGTTCCTGTAGGGTAATAATTGAAAATGCATTTGGGTGTTTGAAGCAACGTTTTCGACAATTGTATCATTTTAAATTGCGCGATATAGTACGTATGGTACGCATAATACATGCCTGTTGCGTACTTCATAATATAGCAAATACTGAAGATTTGCAATATCTTGAAGCACCTATGAATGATCAGTATCCTGACATGGAAGCACAAAACTTATATATTAATTTTGAGGAAGCAGCACAAGAGCATGAAAATGGAACACATATCCGCGATGAATTGTGTCATCTACTATCTCATCAATAAAATTTAAAAAGCAACTGCGTTTTATTATTATAATTCTATTTCTATCTTTTGTAACATAGATATGTTATTTTAACAATGAAAAGGAAAAAGCTCATAAGATATACAATGAAAAGAATAAAAAAAATAAAAGAATAGAGCAAATAAAAGCCAAACGCTGATGTTGTAATTGTATATTATTATATGATATTATTATTATGACTTGTATATTATTATATATATTTAGGATGTACATAGAATATGTAAATACAAAACAAAACATTTTTCAATTATTAATAAAGTTTTATTATAAAAATAACACATATTGTTTTTAATCAAACATAGTTCTTGTTAAACTATATTTTGTTTATAAATAAAATAAAAATTAAAACAATTTTTCTAATAAAAAGTACAAACAAAAAATAAAACAAAAAAATAAAATTTTGTACTGTTGCATGAATTATGCATCTATAACTTCTAACTTACATATTGTAACTTATAATTATAATTTAACGTTTATTTTCAAGAAAAATTTCTTTTAATAACTTGTTCTTTTCTTCTCTCAATTGATTTGCTTTTATTAGTTGTTCCTCTATATTTTTCATAGATTGTTCATATGTGTTTCTCATTGCTTTATATTCCGTTATTAGCTGTCTTTGTATTTCATTTTTTATCTCTTTCTCCTTTTGAGTATCGTTTAAAAGTTTCTCGATTGTTTTGTGCCACATTTCTGAAACTCTGGTCGTCCTACCCGTTTGTTTCCTTTGTGTATTGTGTGACAATGTCTGCAATGCGTATATGTTCTAGATTAAATTAATATCAATTATATCGATAGAAAGAATATATAGCATTATACTTACATTGTTAAAACAGTTATTTTCGACATTGCTTACATTAATTTCCGAAATAGTAGTGTTTGTTAATAAATTTGGAGTCATTGGTTCTATATTTGCCTCTGTGTCTAAATTGGTTTCACTTTGATTATTTATATCACAGATAGGTCTGTAATATATATACAATAGATAATGTTATGCTATATAAATATTTCATTCGTTATATCATTAAAGTAATAATAGATATTATAATTAATATATTATTATGTATAGATATATCTAATATGTATAGAAATTTTTTAATATTTTTTTTCCTAGTAATACTTCTATCCAAGTAATATTATTTCTGATTCTGATATAGAACTTACAAAGATGTGCTAATTCGGACGTCATCCCTTAGAAGTAATCCTTGCTTTCCAGATACTGCCAATGGTTGAATGTTATGCTTATGACCCATAAGTTCATTTAACTCTCTGCAAATATAATCAACGACAATATTATACTTCATATGTTATTCCTTTATAAATCTTGAACTAAAAATAATATTTACGTTTCGTATGGACATGATATGCGACCTCTGCCTGTTTTATTATTGTTTGTTATCATATTTTTGTAAGATCTTTCTAAAGATTTATATTTATTTTCTACTTGTAGAAGCGTCACGTTATGTCCATATTTTTGCATACTTTCTCTTATTTTTTGCCATAACACTTTCTTGGATTTAATTTTTCTATTTATCAAGAGATCCTTTTTTTCCTTGTACAATTGTAAAAACAATTTGGTCTTTGCATCATCCCAAAAAAATATTTCTCTTTTATCTTGGTCTGTTCCATTAGTGTTATTTTCATTATAATTTTCATTATAATTTTCAGTATAATTTTGATAATTAATATTTTCATCATGACCGTAATTTTCATTATTATTTTGTTCGTTGTTTGTACTTGTTTGTTCGTTTTGTTTTACATTTTGATGTAGTTTAATAAATACTAATTGATCTTCAACAGTACATTGCACTGTATCACAACTAAAATCTATATCTTTATATTTTAGTTGAAATATTACGCCTTCTGCAAAAATATTATATTATATTTACACACCTTTTTATCTTCATAAATAATAATACCTATACATAAATAATACCTATTGACATTTTCAGATAGATAATTTTAATACCTTTCGATTCACAAGTAATATTTCCATTTATATCAACTAAAATATTTCCTGCTGCGTCTCTTTTAATATATGCATCAGCCCTTTTTTCCATATTTGTTTGTAAATCTCTTTTTATATTACAAAAAGTTCAAATATAGCTAAGAAAAGTTAAAAAAATATATATATCAAACATATATTTTCTTTATATTTACTCTTTTAAGTTACATGTTACTTACATATATTTTTGATTTTTCGAATTTTGCGGGTTGTACTGTTCTCGTTTACGTACGCAATTGAACTGTACCGCTGCACTAGCTCGAGACCTGGGGCAGGCAGTTCAGTGAATTCTTGTACTAAGTTCTGCTACACTTTTGAAAAGAACAGTCACCTCTGACGTCACTTCTGCTAAAAAGAACGCGTCAGTGTACACTTCTTGAACTAGTACAGAAAGTGCAGCTGAAAAGAACAAACCTAAGAACATTCACTTAAAATTAAAAATAGTAAAATATAATTATCATTATTTAATTAACGGGTTTCAATTTATAACCGAGTTCATTTTCTCAAAAAGAATTTTGGCTTCGAGCTACCGAATCTCTATTATTAGATGGACTTAGCTGTGTTTCCCGTTGTCGGAAAATCTTCTTCATTCGGCAAAGCTCACTATCCCGCTCACGCAGTTGCGATTCAAATACTGGTCGCATCCGCAATCGCTCCTCTCGAAGCTACCGAATTTCTTGCATTGTGGATTAAAGAGTAATTGCCTCCAACGATGGCCCCGATGTCGCATCTTGAAGCGTCGTCGTAGCACGAACTTTCTTTCGTGTGGAAACTCCCGTTATTGGATCCTGTTGCTCCATTGCCATAGCTCACGCTTTTCTTTTAAAATACACAAAATGGTCCGCCGTATCCCGGCTGAACCCCCAAAATGTTGCGTCCGCGCATCGACTTCGATAATACTCGAGCACGCGCGACACAAACGGCACTCGCGTACCGCGACGTAAATGATTAACACTCTTTTAAAAGAACAGAAGGAACTTTAATAATAACACAGAACACACAAGGAACACAGAACGGGTAATAACGGTAATCGTATCTCAAATATGTCCGCTCGGAATGACATCCGTCGCGAAACTCAAGATGGCCGATCTCCCTCTCAAGATGTCCGCCGTTGTTTTACAACAACCCTTAGCGATGTGTTTGGAGATGATCTCTTATAAACGGGAGCAACTTCAGGATTAACTTCCACAGACGACTCGCAGGGACGCAACAATATCATTGAACGATTCGCTAATAACTTCTACTCCAAATCAATCAAAACGTAAGCGAATGAAACAATTATCGAATGTGGTTACTTCTACTCCGATAAAAGATGTACAATCGAGTCAAATATTGTACGAAAGATCGTCTCCGTATGTGGAAGAAATTTTCGAAACCACGCCTGAAACGCTTGTGACGTCGGTTCAACATCAATTACAAACATCCGAGGGTCAAAATACATTGCGCACACATCTGGGTCCACTAGGGCAAAAATATGTGGGAGCTATTTTGAGTCAATAACATTAAATCATAAAAATAACAGTATGGATTATGTTTACGGTGTTAAATTTTGCAACGAAGGAATGATGCTTGGTGATAAAATTTTTGATGTGGATAAACGTGACAATATAATTATCGGTGGAATAAGATACGTGGGAACACCAGGTCTCTACGAGTTGATTTTTAAGAGAATACCCGACGGTGACGTATACAATGACGATGATAAAATTAAATACAAAAATATATTACTGGCGACAAATGCGCATAGACGTGGCAATGATATGCGTAATCCAGTGTTAAGTAACAAGGGATACAAGTATAAAAATATAATAGCGCCATTAATCTCTATTAAAAATATAATAGCGCCTGGAAAAAAGCTGGAAGAGGTATAAACATACCGCGCGCTATGACGTTAAACGATAATATAGATCGATTACGTGCATTGGAATGATCCCAACGAGTTGGTAGATCGCTTGCGATTGCTGGAAGCTTCGCGTCAAGCCGGCAACAATGCCCACGACAATGAAATATTATCAATTATCGAGGAACTTTACGAAGCTGGCCTTATTATAAATTAATCTATGCGTCGGCGAAACGAGTCAGTCTGTCATTATTGTTTGTATCAAAATGTCGATTAATAAATTAGGATTATCGTTGGGAATACCGAACAACTCATACTATCAATGGAATGGATTACTAAGAAATTACGTGCGCGATAACGCTCTGTGTCAGACAGCCTCCGGCTTTGACGCAAGGTCGCGCAAGATACGACGGGTAGCGCAACCAGAAGATGATACTGATGCCGCAAACAAACAGTACGTGGAAATACGTGTCAAGCTTTTGGAGGACAGACAGGAAGAACTTGAGAAAAAAATAATCACGTCCGAGACGAATGTCCAAACGCTGCAAATAATGATGGATGAGATGCAGAAAATGCTTCGGTATGCAACTCACGCGCAGACTACATCTAATTCAGCGCAGGAGAAAAAAGATATATAAAGAATATACGTGGAGGAATTATCTCATTATTGCAAATTATGCCTCGATCAAATATGTCGCAAAAGACCTCTAAAAAACAGCTGCTAGTGGAAGAATTGCATGCTCCAGCGAGAAAAAATTTCCCACGTAGACGTCTCATAGTACGCGGATACGACGATCTGTGGCAAGCGGACGTGGTCGAGATGCGTCCATATGCACGATTCAACAAAGGCTACAACTACATACTCACAGTTATCGATGTGTTGAGCAAGTATGCGTGGGCTGTAGCGCTCAAGAGTAAGAGTGGAAACGAGATGTCGGATACGATCGCAGAGATAATTCGAGACGATGGAAGATGCCCGAAAAATTTTCAAACCGACAGAGGAAAAGAATTTTACAACGCAAATGTACAGAAACTCGTGAATAAACATAGCATTAATCATTATTCGACGTACTCTGTCATGAAAGCCTCGGTCGTGGAAAGATTCAACCAAACGTTAAAGAACAATATGTGGAAAATGTTTACGCTTAATGGAAATTACAAGTGGATCGACGCGTTGTCTCGGCTCGTTGGAGAGTACAATGCGCGAAAACATCGCACTATCGGTATGAGACCTATCGATGTTACCCCCGCGATCGCCGATAAACTTTTAAATACGGTATACAGCAACGTAAAGATTGCGGCACCGGCAAGATTCAAAGTAGGCGATCCGGTACGCGTGAGTAAAGTCAAGACCATCTTTAAGAAAGATTACACGCCAAATTGGTCGACCGAAGTGTTTAAGATTGTTAAAGTGCAGAAAACTAATCCCGTGACCTATGTACTCAAAGATTCATGTGGAAATCCCGTCGCCGGCGGATTTTACGAATACAAGTTACAACGCGTTGCTAATCCCGACGTACATCTCGTGGAAAAGGTGATACGCAAAAAGGGTGACAAGGTTTATGTGAAATGGCTGGGATTTGATGCGACACACAACTCTTGGATAGATAAAAATAATATATTATAAATATGTTAACAATAATACATAATAATATTTTACAAATATAAACAAAATTGTAAGCTTTATAAAATATACATATAATTTACAATAAATATACATATAATTTTTATTTACAATAAATATACGTAATTTTTTATTTACAATAAATATACATGATTTTTATTTATAACGGTATTTTGTAATGTCCCCACGGTAGCGTGTCAGTGGTTTCGGGTACGATATACCGCTTGTCATCGTACGGACTTAGAGCAATTTTTGTCTCGCGAATAGTGTATACTTCGTGTAATTTAGATCTTATACAAGACTGCTGACGCGTCATTTCAATCTCTTCGTTCAAACACCGCGTGTAATCGTCGAACGTTATCGTTCTCGCGACGACGTTACTCTTGACTCCTTTTACTTTTTTCGTGTCTTTCTTACCATCTACTCGCAACGCGTACATTTTTGCCCTAAGCCCGACGAATTCAGTCATGATGGTGCCATTATTTTCATTCTTCATTAAACCCAGTATCTTTTTATTCGCGAGCGGTATACCGTACACATTGTCTACCGCATAATCGCTGGTATCGAATCTGTCGACGTTGCGCTTTATATTCTCATATACGTCTTCACACTCGATGTGATATATGAAACTGTCGGTGTCGGTGTACACGACTTTACATTTCTCTCGATACATGGGTACCATATAATCGTGGTGAAACTCGTACAAACATGTCTTGGATATGTCGAGTATACACATACCTATGTAGATTAGTTTATTAAATTTAACTTCGAGATTGCGCAATTCAACGGCGATCAGATTCTCCGAAAACACGCTTCTACTATGAAAATTTGGTTTTGCGATCATCGCCTCTGCGCCATATCTTCCATCCCAATGTGTCACGAGCTTAATATTAACATGATTGCGCACATTTTCCATCGTTTTGCCAAATACAGCATTATTCATTAATTTATACAAATTTTTTTCAAAATCATTTTTCGCGAGTGTTCGGAATTGTGTATTGAGTTCGATATAACTGCGAAGCCATAGAGATTGCGATAACTGTAATATTCGATGTATTTTTGTAACGCGAAGTCCGTGTCGCGTGCATTGCTGCAGGTTGCGGTAATGTATTATGTAACGTTTCTTATCATATAAGGGGGGGAGGGGGGGGGGGGTTGCGAGCAGCTTATCTTACCGCTTACCAGGTGGTTTGTCGCGTGTCGGGCAAAACGGTAGATCGGTGTGTGCATCGTAAACACGTTGCGGATACTTAAGATCGACTTCAAGGATGTAGCCTATAGGCGAATCGAGCGCGATCGATGATGTATCAAAATCGGATACGTCGTCGACCCATCGAAAATCTGCATAGGGCAAAGGTTGACACATTGCCCATCCGTACAAATTATTTACATCAAAGTACGTGAGATATGATGAAGGTTTCGATGGATCGTACGATTGCATATATTTGTTATTAGCATGTGCGTATCTGTTGGAACATTGACTCAAGCCACCGCGTAATCCGCGTTCGATAAACATAACCATGTCGATATCCGTAAGCAATTCAAACGTAATATTTGTATGTTTCAAAATGGCGTCCCACGTGTATCCGGGAAGAGTATAGTAATACGCGGGGTCGAGCCCATAACTTTTAATACAACTTTCGCGGAAATTTTCAAAAATGTCTGCTAATAACAAGACATCAATTTTGAGATACAAGTCGCTATATTCGCCAAGCGTTCGAATGGAGAACCGCTTCCAGACGTTCTCGGCGTGCGCGTAATCGCTCTCGGATATTGTGTCACCGGTCAAGGAACTGTAAAATGATTCGCGCGGTGGTAAACACGTATCTTGCAACCTGTCAACGGAGTCAATATATTCATACGGAAAGATGCCTTTCCGTGTTAATAAATTGAAATTGTTATTCGGTAAATTTTGAAATACAGATTTTAAAATTTTGAGTTTGTCTTTATTCAGGAATGATGCTAATTTATCGAGACTAGCTGTGAGAAATTTATACGAATCGATAAAACGCAATTTAATATGATTTTTTGATTTTTCTTCGGCAAGTTTAACATTTTTCGTAAACGATATATTTTTCCTTTGTTATCGGAAGTAACTCGATTTCCCCTTCGAATGCTGTAGCTATTTCCTTTATAATAAAATGTGCGTCGTAACCTGATAAATTATGAAAAACTATTGGAATGCAAAAAGAATCTTTATAATTTAAATTGCAATTTGAATGCGCGGGACCTCTGTATCGCCCAGTCAGATGGCAATGATCGCGTACGCGTGTATCATCTTGCACGAATGGTTTCTCGCAAATGTGACATTGTGTCGCGCTATGAAATTTTTCCCATTCATCGGATGTTAAATTTACCATGGGGACATTAGCTGATAAAATACTTTTTACACGCAATGCTAAATTTTTAAGTACTTCGACAAACCATGACATGCAATCGGTACCGCGACGAGAATGATACGCGGATAACGATTCGTCGTACGAACAATGTACATAATATGCTATGTTAAATACTTTGTAATGCTGGTAATTTCTCTCTTCCTCCGTCTTCTCCAAAACACACTCCAAGTCGGCGTATACGATAAAAGGAAGCCGCTCTTTCCGATTATAGTTGTTGAACGTGAGCCACTTGTCCTTATCGCTCGGTAATCGGATAGCGCACTCGTTCATCTCTCGACAGTCCACCGTATGTAACTGTAACTTGTCGTTCGAGCCAAAGTAGTGCAAACATCTGTAAAAGAAATAATTTTTTATTTTTTGTTCAATTATTTCTGCAATATATTTAATTAAATATATACATACCGATCACAGATATATTTCTTGTGTTCTTTTTTGCTCAATTGCGAGCTCACGAGCCTGGATAGATTCTTGATTCACGCGAGATGTCCAACGTTGTTGTCTTTCACGTACAGCAGGTTGATGTGTCTGTATCTCTTTAGCTCGCTCAGACGTATCGGGACAATGTTCTTTTCCTCGATATTATATACATTGATTGAGATATCGTTGGCAAGTTCGAATTTTTTAATTTGATTCACAGTCACTGGGAACTCAATGTCCTGGAGATTCAGCACTGTCGTATAATGTGGATACGAAGATTCCCGATCCACTTTCAATTTAGCTGGATATAGAGCGGTGACCACAGACCACGCGAAACACGCATTGTCATTAGATTGCACGTTGATTACCGCTCTCTTCATCATTATCGCCCGCGGTAATTTTATATGACATCCCGCGCGCAAAGGATTATATTTATTTATATTTACAGTTAAATCAAGTATTCGCGACAATGCCCAACCGCTATCACGTTCCTGAAATTCTTCGAGCGATGCTAGAGTGGGCTCGACAACGCGCCGCTCGTACCATTCGCGTAAATCGGATGTGCGAAAGAGTTCATAGTTTCTCGTATTGATACTTTTATTTGCGCGTTTATCACCCGTCACAAATTCACCATTGAACAATGTATTAATTTTCACATTAAAGTGTTTTTTCAGCACGATTTGCACGTGTTCGAGCACAATGTCTTTGGCATCCTCGAGAAATTGACGAGGATCGATGTGATTATGATTTATAACCGCACCAGTCAATATGCGGCTCTCGAACGCCGTATCGATCTCCCGCCAAATCAATCCTTGTTGTCGCGTACTGCATCCTGCACCCGCGTGTACAAAACGCCTGCGTAACGAGTTCTTCAATCCCTCGAGTCGCGCGATTCGGGCAATCAGCGATTGTCGAATCCCGATCGATAATCGTGGACGTTTGATTCGACTTTGCTCTTCCAACGATTCGATATATTTGTCGCATCGTTGCTTCCACGCAACGTACTCCTCGATCGAATTTACCCTTGCAGATTGCTCGCGCAGATTTTGTTCGGCACTGTTTTCCGCCATATTTCCAAATTTATGCCAAAAATTTTGCTAACAAGATGCACTTATTAGTAGCTCTTGTCTCGGAACTTTTGGCGAAAATACTGACAGGGTGTGCCTCTTTACCATGATTTTATATTCTATCTTGATGTCTCTTTCTATCATGTGTATCAACTAAATCTTTATTTCGCGGTTTGTCACGTACATTTTGACTAATGTCAATTATTGCATTTTTTTGTCGTCTAGAAATGATGTCATCTCAGCCAAGATGCATTGCAAAAGTTTCAAATTACATGCTGCTGTCCAAGTATGTTAGTGCAATTTAACCATAAGGATTATCCTTATATTTCACGATTTTGTCATGTTTTGACACGCGCGTTTGAATTCTGATATCTAGGATGATGTCATCGCGAAGCAGCCGTACATCGGCGCTTGAAAATTTTATATTACATTGCATTTTTTGTGCATTCCACTAAATCTCACACCTGGTGATGATGTCATCTCAGCCAAGATGCATCGCAAAAGTTTTAAATTACTTATATATTAGCACAATTTAACCTTGATAATTATTCTTATATTTCACGATTTTGTCATGTTTTGACACGCGCGTTTGGATTCTGATATCTGGGGTGATGTCATCGCGAAGCAGCCGCACATTGGCGCTTGAAAATTTTATATTATATTGCATTTTTTTGTGCATTCGGCTAAATCTCCACCTGAGGGTGATGTCATCGCGAAGCAGCCGCACATTGGCGCTTGAATGGAAAAATTGAAAAAATATCGCGTCGAGAAAGCTGAGGTTGCGTAAAGTAGATGAAGGGGCAAGAGTGGCATACAGATCGTTTTCCCTTCTCCTAAATTTTCAGAGTATTAATCTCCCACCACGTCATACTTTTGAAAAATAAGCGTCACGTATACTCGGTTAATTTTTATACGATCAGTATCGCGTCAACTGCTAGTACCAACGGTCCACTTCTCATAACTGACAATGAGAGACAAAATGTACTCTCCTGAAGGAAGTAGCAGCAACGGTTGCAAACGCATGAATTATTACGTTCCACGAGATGAAATTAAGCCGTGCAAGAAACCACGAGATGAAATTAAGCTGTACAAGAAACCACATGATTTGTAAGTATCACAAATGTTTCATATATGTATATTTTCTTTTTTTTCATATATGTTTTTTCCATGCTATTTCATATTTAATTGTATTTTTCAGATGCGGTAAACCTCGTTGTATACCGCGTATTTTGGTACGCAGATTTGCTTTGACGCGCACTGCTTATAAATACTTGGATATTGGAATCAGCGTTGGAGTAACATCTTACGTGGAATTACATCTCGGCGATAACCGAGGCAATCAAATCGTATTATCTATTGACACATGGGAATCGCTAATGCTGAAACGAGCGGACGTTGAACAGCTTGTACAAACGCCTAATCATGCACCAATATGGATTTACGATTTATCAATTGAGATTGTTAAAATACACAATGCGAGTATTATGAAACTTACGTTACGCGATTCTTGCTTGTACATGAAACCATCAACTATATTTTTTTTTATTCGAACTCGAACATTGCGTTAATCATAAATATTTGAAACTGTGTGAGAATATAAAAGCCGTAAATGAGAGTTTCGATCGACTTGTCGTTAATTTGCAAGGTAATATGTTTGGTGCCAAAAAAGATGATGCTATTAAAATCTTGCGCGACGTCTATGATAAAACATCTATCATAGATTGCGAACTATTAGCGTATGCTGTGGATGAACTTTTGTCTGAAACCTTGAGACGAGGTGATGTATTTTAACATAAATAAATGTGTTAAAATGAAAAAATGATTATGTATTTCTTTCGCTTCCCTTCTTTGCTCGCGCTATCCTTCTCCTACACGCGTGCATGCCTCGCGCTATCCTTCTCGCACCGCCTTACAAACGTCGTATCATCCACGTGCATGCTTCGCGCTATCTCTCTCTCCCAAGTGCATGCTTCGCGCTATCTCTCTCTCCCAAGTGCATGCCTTGCGCCATCTCTCTCCAACGTGCATGCGGACGCTATCCCTCTCCCACACATTGCGAACGCCTCGCGCTATCCTTCTCCCACGCCCATAGAATATCATTAGCGCTATCCTTCTCTTACACATTGCGGACGCCTCGCGCTATCTTTCTCCCACGCCTCCTCGCGGCATCGTACCTTCGCGTTCCCTCTTCCCCGCGGGTCCCTCGCCTATCGGTTTCGCCGCGATCCCCCTCTTCCCCGCGGGTCCCTCACCTATCGGTTTCGCCGCGGGTCCCCCTCCCCCTCTCCGCGGACCCCTCGCCTACCGGTTAGGACGCGGTCCCCTTCCCCCTCTCCGCGGACCCCTCGCCCATCGGTTTCGCCGCGGTCCCCCGCGTGACGTCATACCCCCGCGCCGGTTTCCCCTCGCCCCATGAAAAGCCCATGATTCCCCTCGCCCCATGAAAAGCCCATGATTTTGATCTGGCACTGTCACCATGAGCAAGGAATCTGGAATGATAAAAAAGAATATTATTCAACAAATATTCAATAATGTAAGCCAACCCAGATAGCAAAATGCTAGCAGCAATATGCCAGCAAATTCAATCATGACTTCGCAACAGATTCCGCTCTGCTACGTCTTCATTAAGCTTAATTTCTGGCAGCACGGCTTGCCGATATAATATAACAGAGAAAATAGAGCAAAAATCGAGTATTATTTGCTATTACGTCATGACAGCAGATATTTAACAAATATCGAGCGAAGTCTGCCATATCAGATCTGACGGCAGAAATGCGGCAGAAATCAAGCATGGTCTGCCGTTATAATGTGATGGCAGAAACGCAGCAAAAGTCGAGCATTGTCTGCTATCACAATGTGACGACGAAAATACAGTAAAGATAAAACACGCCTGCAAAGCATAATTATTTGAATTTGCATAAAATCTGAATATTGGCATAGTTATAAATAATTAATTAAATATATAAATTTAAATAAATGATTAAATTATTAATAATTCGTTTTCAAGATTTGTATGGAAATTGAACTCTTTATTTTGTTTCAAGAAGTCAATAAATTTTCTAATTATCCATTTGGTTTCCAAACTTCTAGTTTAATATTCTGAGTCCTTTGTTAGAATCCAGAAATTAAGCTGATAAAAATAGATATTATGACTCCTGTACACAGGACACAAGACATGGCAACGCTTGCCATGTCGCCGCGTCCTGTGTCCAGGAGCCATTACATATTTTTAATCTTGTTAATCGCGCTTTGCGATCTTTATATTTACCTATAACAGAAACTTGATTACGAGATAGATACGTCATATAGCGGTAAACGAAAGAACTATAACTTGATACAGCATATCTTTAATATTGCTGTGATTCTACCATTATTTTGTGACAACAGATCATGCTGTGTTTCTGCTGTGTTTTTGCTGTTATCTTTTGAAATGGCAGCGCATGCTTAATTTTTGCAACATTTCTGCCGTTACGCCGTGCTTGCAGATAAACTCGATTTCTAATGATATTCTGCCGATATAGCATGATGTGTCAAGTTATGTTCAGTTTTTATTTAGCTTCTGTTGACATAGTGTGCCAACACGCAATGCTTTAAATCTACTGTTTTTTATGCCAAAAACTGCTTAAATCTTGCAGCATTTTTTCTAGCATATAATGATGCAGAGATTGTTTATTTTCTGTTATATTTTTGCCGGCACTAATTGAAATAGCAAATCATGCGCGGCTGCTGCCAGAGTTCT
>CAJQTV010002060.1:0-11752 GCA_907163055.1 Formica aquilonia x Formica polyctena | reverse complement strand
AAAAAACTTACCTATTCGTTTTGAACCCCCGGGTATCGCATCCGATACAAGCGCGCGAATCGCGCAATCGCACGACCTCGCTCTTAAAATTCCGGAAGGAAAAGGAGATATCAAAAAAACGCCCCCCAAGGCTTTGGGGCATTTCCCCCCAGTCGTCAAAACAATAAAAAATCCATCGGGACTCAAAGGGGCCCCCCAAAGTGTCGAACCCGTCGCCACTCTTTAAAACCCTTTTTGGGGGCCCAAAATTTTTAAACTGCACCTCCTTAAATCTTCCTCCAAAGGGAAGATAAGGATCGTAATTTAAAATTTCCAAAACCATTTTGGTAACTGTAAAAACGAGGGGAAAAAAAACCAACGACGCAAAAACCCAAAAGAAAATTAAAACTCTAAAATGGAGCCTAAGACGGTTATATAAACTTTTAAAAAAATTACAGGAACTCGTCCTGGAACAGTCGACAGGCCGGAATTTTCGCGGGGGCAACATGAACGGTTTCACCTTACAAAGCCAAAATTCATACCACCCCGCATTTTTTTAAAAAAGACGGAATTAAAACCAAAAAACTAAAAAAGGGGAAATTGGGTTTTAAAAATTAATTAACGACAAAAAAAAAAGAAATGGAAAAATTTATACATCCCAAACAAACGAGAGTGCAAAAAATAAATGGTTCCCCCCAAAAAAGGGCCTTGGAAATTTTTAAAGGAAATCAAAAAAACATCCAAAATTAACGAATTGCCACCAATAATACGCTATTAGACAGGACGAACGGCTTAAGTCTCATCGACGAAAGGGGAATAGGGGAAACATTTTCGTCAAACCGAACGATAGAAATTAATAACAACAATTAAATCTCTTAAAAAAATGGGGCCCAATAAACATGTCGCAAAATCAAAAAAAAAATTTAAAAATAGACAATAGTAAACTAGATAACTAAAAAAAATTATTAGCCAAAACGGAAATTAAAACCTTATTTCGAAATATAGTACTCCCAAAAATAACCGAACATTTTACGGTCTTTCATGATCCGATTTTTCGGGTTTTCAAAAGAAAAGAATTTTTTCTTTTTAACCAAAGGGGCACTAGGGTCCCGTTAAATTTTTGCGCTTTTCAATTTAAAAAACAGTTTCCCTTACCTCAGGTTTTTTATTTTCCCTTTCCCCAAATTCGAAACGCAAAGGGTTAGACAGAAAATTTTAAAAATGCTCCGAAAAGGATCATATTTACTGTATTGCGACCCACAAATCATAAAAATATATTTACGCACGCGGAAATAAACCACGAAATAATCCGCAGTTAAATAGAGAAGGGGTTAACGTATATCATAATAACGGAGGACGATTTAAAAAAGTGTATCACAAGAAATTCCAGATACATATCTGAAAAAACGCAACCAATACACCGTATTAATCCAAACGCACCGTGCGAAATAAACAAATGTAATTGAACCCAAAAAACAAAACAGAGTCTTGCAAAATTAAACATGTAATTGCGAAAGAAAAAATATGGATACCGTTGCAACAGCCACGTACTTGGCTATACTCAACTGTACGCGAATAATCAATAATAATTCAATGCTAAAATTGTAACGAGAATTAGAAAAGTAATTAAAGGAACAGGGCAAAGTACCCGTCAAAATAAATGTAAATTAATAACACCAGAAATGACGATCCAACCAAACGACGTCATACACGGTCACAAAATAGAACCGTATGTACCGGAAATTAAGATTACATTTTATACGAGACAATACAGACGTACTAGACACGAAACAACAAAATATCGTACAGCATTCAGAATTAACAGAATTAAAAAATAAACTAAAGGATATAAACAACGATTTGCAAAATACTAACGACAAATTCTTTACGAAAAAACAATTCGTATATCCTATGCGACAAGCGGAATAACCACAATAATTATAATAATATTAATAATTTATAAAATTATAAAATAAAAAAAAAAAACATACGAAACGACCGTCAGTCAGGATATATGAAGAAGACGAACCATGTATGTCATACGGATTCCCTAGACCCATACTAAAACGTAGTTTAAGCACACGATTTTAGAATAAGAAACGATTATATTCATATTATATACGGGAAAAATATTGTACATTAGAATAAGAAAAAATAATTTGGTTTGTTTTGCGAAAAAACGTCACTTTTACACCTCCGTTTTTCTTTTTTTTACGGGGGAGGGATGTTATAGCCCGAAAAGGCTATATACGAATCACTAGATACATATTATTTTAGAGATATATTATTTTTATACGATAAGACATTGCTCAACTTTACGAACGTTGACCGAGCGAAGCGCTGACAACGCGAGCCACGCGCGAAGCCCGAGCGACCGCGCAATCACTCATTACGAAAACGCGGAAATCAAGGCAAGCGGAATTAATGCGTTGCGAAAATGCAACGTAGAGATCCTACCTAAAAGCGAAAAGGAAATTGCGAAAATGCAAGCAAAGAAGTCCCTTAGAACTCCTTAGCTTGCATCCGGATCGTAACACATCAAGGGAATTGAGGAACAACGCTTCTCGGCACACAGAGCTAAGATCGCTATGTACGCAAGTTTCCTTCGTTCGGAACGACTTAGTTACGTGCCTGTAAGCGAGATTTGCCGAAAATTTTCATAACACATCAAGAAAATTGAGGAACAACGCTTCTCGGCTTACAAAGCTAAGATGGAAGTGTAAGCAAGTTTCCTTCGTTCGGAACGACTTAGTTACGTGCCTGTAAGTGAGATTTGCCGAAAATTTTCACTAACACATCAAGGAAATTGAGGAACAACGCTTCTCGGCTCACAGAGCTAAGATCGCTGTGTACGCAAGTTTCCTTCGTTCGGAACGACTTAGTTACGTGCCTGTAAGTGAGATTTGCCGAAAATTTTCATAACACATCAAGGAAATTGAGGAACAACGCTTCTCGGCACACAGAGCTAAGATCGCTAAGTACGCAAGTTTCCTTCGTTCGGAACGACTTAGTTACGTGCCTGTAAGCGAGATTTGCCGAAAATTTTCATAACACATCAAGGAAATTAAGGAACAACGCTTCTCGGCACACAGAGCTAAGATCGCTATGTACGCAAGTTTCCTTCGTTCGGAACGACTTAGTTACGTTTCTGTAAGTGAGATTTGCCGAAAATTTTCATAACACATCAAGGAAATTGAGGAACAACGCTTCTCGGCTCACAGAGATAAGATCGCTATGTACGCAAGTTTCCTTCGTTCGGAACGACTAAGTTACGTTCCTGTAAGTGAGATATACCGAAAGTTTTCATAACACATCAAGAAAATTGAGGAACAACGCTTCTCGGCACACAGAGCTAAGATCGCTATGTACGCAAGTTTCCTTCGTTCGGAACGACTTAGTTACGTACCTGTAAGTGAGATATGCCGAAAATTTTTCATAAAACATCAAGGAAATAGAGGAACAACGCTTCTCGGCTCACAGAGCTAAGATCGCTATGTACGCAAGTTTCCTTCGTTCGGAACGACTTAGTTACGTGCCTGTAAGTGAGATTTGCCGAAAATTTTCATAACACATCAAGGAAATTAAGGAACAACGCTTCTCGGCACACAGAGCTAAGATCGCTATGTACGCAAGTTTCCTTCGTTCGGAACGACTTAGTTACGTGCCTGTAAGTGAGATTTGCCGAAAATTTTTATAAAACACATTAAGGAAATTGAGGAACAACGCTTCTCGGCTCACAGAGATAAGATCGCTATGTACGCAAGTTTCCTTCATTCGGAAAGACTTAGTTACGTGCCTGTAAGTGAGATTTGCCGAAAATTTTCATAACACATCAAGGAAATTGAGGAACAACGCTTCTCGGCTCACAGAGATAAGATCGCTTTGTACGCAAGTTTCCTTCGTTCGGAACGACTTAGTTACGTGCCTGTAAGTGAGATTTGCCGAAAATTTTCATAACACATCAAGGAAATTGAGGAACAACGCTTCTCGGCTCACAGAGATAAGATCGCTATGTACGCAAGTTTCCTTCGTTCGGAACGTACTGTAGTTACGTGGACCATGTAAGTGAGATTTGCCCAGATATTAAGATCGAATGTATTTTTCATTCGGAACGACATCAAGGAAATTTTCATAACTGAGGAACAACGCTTCTCGGCACACAGAGCTAAGATCGCTATGTACGCAAGTTTCCTTCGTTCGGAACGACTTAGTTACGTGCCTGTAAGCGAGATTTGCCGAAAATTTTCATAACACATCAAGGAAATGGAGGAACAACGCTTCTCGGCTCACAGAGTTAAGATCGCTATGTACGCAAGTTTCCTTCGTTCGGAACGACTTAGTTACGTGCCTGTAAGCGAGATTTGCCGAAAATTTTCATAAACAGATCAAGGAAATTGAGGAACAACGTTTCTCGGACACAGAGCTAAGATCGCTATGTACGCAAGTTTCCTTCGTTCGGAACGACTTAGTTACGTACCTGTAAGTGAGATTTGCCGAAAATTTTCATAACACATCAAGGAAATTGAGGAACAACGCTTCTCGGCACACAGAGATTAGATCGCTATGTACGCAAGTTTCCTTCGTTCGGAACGACTTAGTTACGTACCTGTAAGTGAGATTTGCCGAAAATTTTCATAACACATCAAGGAAATTGAGGAACAACGCTTCTCGGCACACAGAGAAGATATCGCTATGTACGCAAGTTTCCTTCGTTCGGAACGACTTAGTTACGTGCCTGTAAGCAAGATTTGCCGAAAATTTTCATAACACATCAAGGAAATAGAGGAACAACGCTTCTCGGCACACAGACCTAAGATCGCTATGTACGCAAGTTTCCTTCGTTCGGAACGACTTAGTTACGTACCTGAAAGTGAGATATACCGAAAGTTTTCATAACACATCAAGGAAATTGAGGAACAACGCTACTCGGCTGACACAGAGCTAAGATCGCTATGTACGCAAGTTTCCTTCGTTCGGAACGACTTAGTTACGTTTCTGTAAGTGAGATTTACCGAAAGTTTTCATAACACATCAAGGAAATTGAGGAACAACGCTTCTCGGCACACAGAGCTAAGATCGCTATGTACGCAAGTTTCCTTCGTTCGGAACGACTTAGTTACGTGCCTGTAAGCGAGATTTGCCGAAAATTTTCATAACACATCAAGAAAATATAGGAACAACGCTTCTCGGCACACAGAGCTAAGATCGCTATGTACGCAAGTTTCCTTCGTTCGGAACGACTTAGTTACGTACCTGTAAGTGAGATTTGCCGAAAATTTTCATAACACATCAAGGAAATTGAGGAACAACGCTTCTCGGCACACAGAGCTAAGATCGCTATGTACGCAAGTTTCCTTCGTTCGGAACGACTTAGTTACGTACCTGTAAGTGAGATATACCGAAAGTTTTCAAAACACATCAAGGAAATTGAGGAACAACGCTTCTCGGCACACAGAGCTAAGATCGCTATGTACGCAAGTTTCCTTCGTTCGGAACGACTTAGTTACGTGCCTGTAAGCGAGATTTGCCGAAAATTTTCATAACACATCAAGGAACTTGAGGAACAACGCTTCTCGGCACACAGAGCTAAGATCGCTATGTACGCAAGTTTCCTTCGTTCGGAACGACTTAGTTACGTACCTGTAAGTGAGATATACCGAAAGTTTTCATAACACATCAAGGAAATTGAGGAACAACGCTTCTCGGCACACAGAGCTAAGATCGCGATGTACGCAAGTTTCCTTCGTTCGGAACGACTTAGTTACGTACCTGTAAGTGAGATTTGCCGAAAATTTTTCATAACACATCAGGGAAATTGAGGAACAACGCTTCTCGGCTCACAGAGATAAGATCGCTATGTACGCAAGTTTCCTTCGTTCGGAACGATTTAGTTACGTGCCTGTAAGCGAGATTTGCCGAAAATTTTCATAACACATCAAGGAAATTGAGGAACAACGCTTCTCGGCTCACAGAGATAAGATCGCTATGTACGCAAGTTTCCTTCGTTCGGAACGACTTAGTTACGTGCCTGTAAGTGAGATTTGCCGAAAATTTTCATAACACATCAAGAAATGAGGAACAACGCTTCTCGGCACACAGAGCTAAGATCGCTATGTACGCAAGTTTCCTTCGTTCGGAACGACTTAGTTACGTGCCTGTAAGTGAGATTTGCCGAAAATTTTCATAACACATCAAGGAAATTGAGGAACAACGCTTCTCGGCTCACAAAGATAAGATCGCTATGTACGCAAGTTTCCTTTGTTCGGAACGACTTAGTTACGTGCCTGTAAGTGAGATTTGCCGAAAATTTTCATAACACATCAAGGAAATTGAGGAACAACGCTTCTCGGCTCACAGAGATAAGATCGCTATGTACGCAAGTTTCCATCGTTCGGAACGACTTAGTTACGTGCCTGTAAGCGAGATTTGCCGAAAATTTTCATAACACATCAAGGAAATTGAGGAACAACGCTTCTCGGCTCACAGAGATAAGATCGCTATGTACGCAAGTTTCCTTCGTTCGGAATGACTTAGTTACGTACCTGTAAGTGAGATTTGCCGAAAATTTTCATAACACATCAAGGAAATTGAGGAACAACGCTTCTCGGCTCACAGAGATACGATCGCTATGTACGCAAGTTTCCTTCGTTCGGAACGACTTAGTTACGTGCCTGTAAGTGAGATTTGCTGAAAATTTTCATAACACATCAAGGAAATTGAGAAACAACGCTTCTCGGCTCACAGAGATAAGATCGCTAAGTACGCAAGTTTCCTTCGTTCGGAACGACTTAGTTACGTGCCTGTAAGTGAGATTTGCCGAAAATTTTCATAACACATCAAGGAAATTGAGGAACAACGCTTCTCGGCTCACAGAGCTAAGATCGCTATGTACGCAAGTTTCCTTCGTTCGGAACGACTTAGTTACGTGCTGTAAGTGAGACTTGACCGAAAATTTTCATAACACATCAAGGAAATTGAGGAACAACGCTTCTCGGCACACAGAGCTAAGATCGCTATGTACGCAAGTTTCCTTCGTTCGGAACGACTTAGTTACGTGCCTGTAAGTGAGATTTGCCGAAAATGTTTATAACACATCAAGGAAATTGAGGAACAATGCTTCTCGGCTCACAGAGCTAAGATCGCTATGTACGCAAGTTTCCTTCGTTCGGAACGACTTAGTTACGTACCTGTAAGCGTGATATACCGAAAGTTTTCATAACACATCAAGGAAATTGAGGAACAACGCTTCTCGGCACACAGAGCTAAGATCGCTATGTACGCAAGTTTCCTTCGTTCGGAACGACTTAGTTACGTACCTGTAAGTGAGATATGCCGAAAGTTTTTATAACACATCAAGGAAATTGAGGAACAACGCTTCTCGGCACACAGAGCTAAGATCGCTATGTACGCAAGTTTCCTTCGTTCGGAACGACTTAGTTACGTGCCTGTAAGCGAGATTTGCAGAAAATTTTCATAACACATCAAGGAAATTGAGAAACAACGCTTTTCGGTACACAGAGCTAAGATCGCTACGTAGTCAGGTTTCGTTCGTTCGGAACGACTTAGCTACGTGCCTGTAAGCGAGATTTGCCGAAAATTTTCATAACACATCAAGGAAATTGAGGAACAACGCTTCTCGGCTCACAGAGATAAGATCGCTATGTACGCAAGTTTCCTTCGTTCGGAACGACTTAGTTACTTACCTGTAAATGAGATATGCCGAAAATTTTCATAACACATCAAGGAAATTGAGGAACAACGCTTCTCGGCACACAGAGCTAAGATCGCTATGTACGCAAGTTTCCTTCGTTCGGAACGACTTAGTTACGTGCCTGTAAGCGAGATTTGCCGAAAATTTTCATAACACATCAAGAAAATTGAGGAACAACGCCTCTCGGCTCACAGAGATAAGATCGCTATGTACGCAAGTTTCCTTCGTTCGGAACGACTTAGTTACGTACCTGTAAGTGAGATATACCGAAAGTTTTCATAACACATCAAGGAAAATTGAGGAACAACGCTTCTCGGCACACAGAGCTAAGATCGCTATGTACGCAAGTTTCCTTCGTTCGGAACGACTTAGTTACGTGCCTGTAAGCGAGATTTGCCGAAAATTTTTATAACACATCAGGGAAATTGAGGAACAACGCTTCTCGGCACACAGAGCTAAGATCGCTATGTACGCAAGTTTCCTTCGTTCGGAACGACTTAGTTACGTACCTGTAAGTGAGATTTGCCGAAAATTTTCATAACACATCAAGGAAATAGAGGAACAACGCTTCTCGGCACACAGAGCTAAGATCGCTATGTACGCAAGTTTCCTTCGTTCGGAACGACTTAGTTACGTACCTGTAAGTGAGATATACCGAAATTTTTCGTAACACATCAAGGAAATTGAGGAATAACGCTTCCTCAGGCTTACGTAGCTAAGATCCGAAGTGAACGCAAGATAAACATGGTCGGAACGATTTCCATTCTTAGTGCCTTTAAGACCGATGACGCGTTGTTCCTCAACTTTCCATGAATGTAGTATGGAAAATTTTCGGACCAACTCTCCTTCAGGCACGTACTAAGTACGTTCCGAACGAAGGAAACTATGCTTAAACTTCCAAGTCTTAGCTTTGTAGCCGAGGACGACGTTAGTTCCTACATTTTCTGTAAGTGTGAATATCGACAGTTTTCGGTATATCACAATCACTTACATGGTACGTAACTAACGTCGTTCTCGGCAAACAGAATGAAGACTTGCGTACATAGCGATCTTAGACTCCTTCGTATCTAGAACGACGTAGTTATCCTCAATTTTTATTGATGATGTTGATGAAAAATTTTTCGGAACATCATCAAGGAACAATTGTACGGAAATAACGTCGTTCTCGGCAACAATAGCTAAGATCACTTGCGGTTACTCAGTTTTTCGATCGTTCGGACGACTCTAGTTACGTGCCTGTGGAGTGATATACCTCTAAGGTTTTCATTGACACATTTATGCAAACTTGCGTACATAGCGATCTTAGCTTTGTAAGCCGAGAATCGTTGTTCCTCAATTTCCTTGATGTGTTATGAAAACTTTCGGTATATCTCACTTACAGGTACGTAACTAAGTCGTTCCGAACGAAGGAAACTTGCGTACATAGCGATCTTAGCACTTTGTGCCGAGAAGCGTTATTCCTAAATTTCTTTGATGTGTTATGAAAACTTTCGGTATATCTCACTTACAGGTACGTAACTAAGTCGTTCCGAACGAAGGAAACTTGCGTACATAGCGATCTTAGCTCTGTGTGCCGAGAAACGTTGTTCCTCAATTTCCTTGATGTGTTATGAAAATTTTCGGCAAATCTCGCTTTACAGGCACGTAACTAAGTCGTTCCGAACGAAGGAAACTTGCGTACATAGCGATCTTAGCTCTGTGTGCCGAAAAGCGTTGTTCCTCAATTTCCTTGATGTGTTATGAAAACTTTCGGTATATCTCACTTACAGGCACGTAACTAAGTCGTTCCGAACGAAGGAAACTTGCGTACATAGCGATCTTAGCTCTGTGTGCCGAGAAGCGTTGTTCCTCAATTTTCTTGATGTGTTATGAAAACTTTCGGTATATCTCACTTACAGGTACGTAACTAAGTCGTTCCGAACGAAGGAAACTTGCGTACATAGCGATCTTAGCTCTGTGTGCCGAGAAGCGTTGTTCCTCAATTTCCTTGATGTGTTATGAAAATTTTCGGCAATCTCGCTTACAGGTACGTAACTAAGTCGTTCCGAACGAAGGAAACTTGCGTACATAGCGATCTTAGCTCTGTGTGCCGAGAAGCGTTGTTCCTCAATTTCCTTGATGTGTTATGAAAATTTTCGGCAAATCTCGCTTACAAGCACGTAACTAAGTCGTTCCGAACGAAGGAAACTTGCGTACATAGCGATCTTAGCTCTGTGTGCCGAGAAGCGTTGTTTCTCAATTTCCTTGATGTGTTATGAAAACTTTTCGGCATAATCTCGCTTACAGGCACGTAACTAAGTCGTTCCGAACGAAGGAAACTTGCGTACATAGCGATCTTAGCTCTGTGTGCCGAGAAGCGTTGTCCCTCAATTTCCTTGATGTGTTATGAAAAATTTTCGGCAAATCTCACTTACAGGTACGTAACTAAGTCGTTCCGAACGAAGGAAACTTGCGTACAAAGCGATCTTAGCTCTGTGTGCCGAGAAGCGTTGTTCCTCAATTTCCTTGATGTGTTATGAAAATTTTCGGCAAATCTCGCTTACAGGCACGTAACTAAGTCGTTCCGAAAGAAGGAAACTTGCGTACATAGCGATCTTAGCTGTGTAAGCCGAGAAGCGTTGTTCCTCAATTTCCTTGATGTGTTATGAAAATTTCTTTCTTCACTTACAGGTATAACTAGTCTATACTCACTTACGTTGTTCCTCAATTTTTTTTTCCCCCCCTGGTACGTAACTAAGTCGTTCCGAACGAAGGAAACTTGCGTACATAGCGATCTTAGCTCTGTGTGCCGAGAAGCGTTGTTCCTCAATTTCCTTGATGTGTTATGAAAATTTTCGGCAAATCTCGCTTACAGGCACGTAACTAAGTCGTTCCGAACGAAGGAAACTTGCGTACATAGCGATCTTAGCTCTGTGTGCCGAGAAGCGTTGTTCCTCCATTTCCTTGATGTGTTATGAAAATTTTCGGCAAATCTCGCTTACAGGCACGTAACTAAGTCGTTCCGAACGAAGGAAACTTGCGTACATAGCGATCTTAGCTCTGTGTGCCGAGAAGCGTTGTTCCTCTAACGAAGGAAACTTGCGTACATAGCGATTTTATCTCTGTGAGTCGAGAAGCGTTGTTCCTCTATTTCCTTGATGTGTTATAAAAACTTTCGGCAAATCTCGCTTACAGACATGTAACTAATTCGTTCCGTATGAAGGAAACTTGCGTACATATCGAACTTATCTCTGTGTGCCGAGAAGCGTTGTTCCTCAATTTCCTTGATGTGTTATGAAACTTTCGGTATATCTCACTTACAGGTACGTAACTAAGTCGTTCCGAACGAAGGAAACTTGCGTACATAGCGATCTTAGCTCTGTGTGTCGAGAAGCGTTGTTCCTCAATTTCCTTGATGTTTTATGAAAATTTTCGGCAAATCTCGCTTACAGGCACGTAACTAAGTCGTTCCGAACGAAGGAAACTTGCGTACATAGCGATCTTAGCTCTGTGAGCCGAGAAGCGTTGTTCCTCAATTTCCTTGATGTGTTTATGAAAACTTTTGGTATATCTCACTTACAGGCCCTTCAGATGTTATAATACTTCGAATACTTCGAATATTATCTACTTTGTATGAACTGTTTACTAATCTCGCCTTCGAGTGGTGTTATGATTGTTTGGTTTGGCATTTCGTTCGCGAAAATCGTCAACGACTAGCTCATGCTGAGTGTTCTAATTGTGTCGTTACTATTTTCGCGAAAATATCTAATCCTAACGGCCAACTAAGCGTGTAAATAGAAATCCTTGCATTTGGGATGTGCACAAGGTTTCCATTTTTGAGTTTGAAACGTTGAACAGATTAAAAGGTTATCGTCGAAGTTACTTGTAACTTTCTTTTTGTTCCGAGCGTTTTCCTAATTTCCTTTTGTAATGAAGGGCGTGCAGTCTTCGCGGGCCTTTAACTTCGTCGGCAAGGACGTGTCGTATGCGATTTAGCCTTTGCTGGTGTACTAAATTCCAAATTATAACTTTCGAATAGCCTTTTGCGAACGTCTCCCGTCCAAAAAAGAACTTTGGTTCTCA
>CAJQTV010002053.1:0-20823 GCA_907163055.1 Formica aquilonia x Formica polyctena | reverse complement strand
TTTTGATGGTTATGAAATTTGGTAATTCACTTACGGGTTAACTAAGTCGTTCAACAAGGGAAATTTGCGTACTAAAAAATTTACTTTCCCGAGAAGGTTGTTTTTTTTTCCTTAGTTTTATGAAAATTTTCGAAACCCCCTTTACAGGCGAAAAAGTCTTCCCAAAACAAAAAAATTGGTCATTTTTTAGCTTTTTCCGAAAAGGTTTTCCTAATTTTTCCTGATTGTTAAAATTTCGGAATTCCTTACAGGCGTAATAGTCTTCCGAAAAAGGAAATTTGCGTACTCATAAACTTGTTCCGGAAGCGTTTTTCTCATTTCCTTGATTGTATGTAAATTTTCGGCAAATCTCGCTTAGGCAGTAAACTAAGTCCGTTCCAACGAAGGAAAAACTTGCGACATAGCGATCTTACTAGTGAGTCGAGAAGCGTGTGTTTCTCTAATTGTTGTGTTATGAAAATTTTCGGCAAATCTCGCTTACAGGCACGTAACTAAGGCGTTCCGAACGAAGGAAACTTGCGTACATAGCGATCTTAGCTCTGTGTGCCGAGAAGCGTTGTTCCTCAATTTCCTTGATGTGTTATGAAAACTTTCGGTATATCTCACTTACAGGTACGTAACTAAGTCGTTCCGAACGAAGGAAACTTGCGTACATAGCGATCTTAGCTCTGTGTAACGAGAAGCGTTGTTCCTCAATTTCCTTGATGTGTTATGAAAACTTTCGGTATATCTCACTTACAGGTACGTAACTAAGTCGTTCCGAACGAAGGAAACTTGCGTACATAGCGATCTTATCTCTGTGTGCCGAGAAGCGTTGTTCCTCAATTTCCTTGATGTGTTATGAAAACTTTCGGTATATCTCACTTACAGGTACGTAACTAAGTCGTTCCGAACGAAGGAAACTTGCGTGACATAGCGATCTTAGCTCTGTGTGCCGAGAAGCGTTGTTCCTCTATTTCCTTGATGTGTTATGAAAACTTTTGGAATATCTCACTTACAGGTACGTAACTAAGTCGTTCCGAACGAAGGAAACTTGCGTACATAGCGATCTTAGCTCTGTGTGCCGAGAAGCGTTGTTCCTCAATTTCCTTGATGTGTTATGAAAACTTTCGTACGCAAGTTTTCCTTCGTTCGGACGCTAGTTACGTGCCTGTAAGCGAGATTTGCCGAAAATTTTCATAACACATCAAGGAAATGAAGGAACAACGCTTCTCGGCACACAGAGTTATTATCGCTATGAACGCAAGTTTCCTTCTTTCGGAACGACTTAGTTACGTGCTGTAAGTGAGATTTGCAGAAAATTTTCATAACACATCAAGGAAATTGTGGAACAACGCTTCTCGGCACACAGAGCTAAGATCGCTATGTACGCAAGTTTCCTTCGTTCGGAACGACTTAGTTACGTGCCTGTAAGCGAGATTTGCCGAAAATTTTCATAACACATCAAGGAAATTGAGGAACAACGCTTCTCGGCACACAGAGCTAAGATCGTTAGGTACGCAAGTTTCCTTCGTTCGGAACAACCTAGTTACGTACCTGTAAGTGAGATATACCGAAAATTTTCATAACACATCAAGGAAATTGAGGAACAACGCTTCTCGGTGCACAGAGCTAAGATCGCTGTGTACGCAAGTTTCCTTCGTTCGGAACGACTTAGTTACGTGCCTGTAAGTGAGATTTGCCGAAAATTTTCATAACACATCAAGGAAATTGAGGAACAACGCTTCTCGGCACACAGAGCTAAGATCGCTATGTACGCAAGTTTCCTTCGTTCGGAACGACTTAGTTACGTGCCTGTAAGCGAGATTTGCCGAAAATTTTCATAACACATCAAGGAAATTGAGGAACAACGCTTCTCGGCACACAGAGCTAAGATCGCTATGTACGCAAGTTTCCTTCGTTCGGAACGACTTAGTTACGTGCCTGTAAGCGAGATTTGCCGAAAGTTTTCATAACACATCAAGGAAATTGAGGAACAACGCTTCTCGGCACACAGAGCTAAGATCGCTATTTACGCAAGTTTCCTTCGTTCGGAACGACTTAGTTACGTGCCTGTAAGCGAGATTTGCCGAAAATTTTCATAACACATCAAGGAAATTGAGGAACAACGCTTCTCGGCACACAGAGCTAAGATCGCTATGTACGCAAGTTTCCTTCGTTCGGAACGACTTAGTTACGTACCTGTAAGTGAGATATACCGAAAGTTTTCATAACACATCAAGGAAATTGAGGAACAACGCTTCTCGGCACACAGAGCTAAGATCGCTATGTACGCAAGTTTCCTTCGTTCGGAACGACTTAGTTACGTGCCTGTAAGCGAGATTTGCCGAAAATTTTCATAACACATCAAGGAAATTGAGGAACAACGCTTCTCGGCACACAGAGCTAAGATCGCTATGTACGCAAGTTTCCTTCGTTCGGAACGACTTAGTTACGTACCTGTAAGTGAGATTACCGAAAATTTTCATAACACATCAAGGAAATTGAGGAACAACGCTTCTCGGCACACAGAGCTAAGATCGCTATGTACGCAAGTTTCCTTCGTTCGGAACGACTTAGTTACGTGCCTGTAAGCGAGATTTGCCGAAAATTTTCATAACACATCAAGGAAATTGAGGAACAACGCTTCTCGGCACACAGAGCTAAGATCGCTATGTACGCAAGTTTCCTTCGTTCGGAACGACTTAGTTACGTGCCTGTAAGCGAGATTTGCCGAAAATTTTCATAACACATCAAGGAAATTGAGGAACAACGCTTCTCGGCACACAGAGCTAAGATCGCTATGTACGCAAGTTTCCTTCGTTCGGAACGACTTAGTTACGTGCCTGTAAGCGAGATTTGCCGAAAATTTTCATAACACATCAAGGAAATTGAGGAACAACGCTTCTCGGCACACAGAGCTAAGATCGCTATGTACGCAAGTTTCCTTCGTTCGGAACGACTTAGTTACGTGCCTGTAAGTGAGATTTGCCGAAAATTTTCATAACACATCAAGGAAATTGAGGAACAACGCTTCTCGGCACACAGAGCTAAGATCGCTATGTACGCAAGTTTCCTTCGTTCGGAACGACTTAGTTACGTGCCTGTAAGTGAGATTTACCGAAAATTTTCATAACACATCAAGGAAATTGAGGAACAACGCTTCTCGGCACACAGAGCTAAGATCGCTATGTACGCAAGTTTCCTTCGTTCGGAACGACTTAGTTACGTGCCTGTAAGCGAGATTTGCCGAAAATTTTCATAACACATCAAGGAAATTGAGGAACAACGCTTCTCGGCACACAGAGCTAAGATCGCTATGTACGCAAGTTTCCTTCGTTCGGAACGACTTAGTTACGTGCCTGTAAGCGAGATTTGCCGAAAATTTTCATAACACATCAAGGAAATTGAGGAACAACGCTTCTCGGCAGTTTTCATAACACATCAAGGAAATTGAGGAACAACGCTTCTCGGCACACAGAGCTAAGATCGCTATGTACGCAAGTTTCCTTCGTTCGGAACGACTTAGTTACGTGCCTGTAAGTGAGATTTGCCGAAAATTTTTATAACACATCAAGGAAATTGAGGAACAACGCTTCTCGGCACACAGAGCTAAGATCGCTATGTACGCAAGTTTCCTTCGTTCGGAACGACTTAGTTACGTACCTGTAAGCGAGATTTGCCGAAAATTTTCATAACACATCAAGGAAATTGAGGAACAACGCTTCTCGGCACACAGAGCTAAGATCGCTATGTACGCAAGTTTCCTTCGTTCGGAACGACTTAGTTACGTACCTGTAAGTGAGATATACCGAAAATTTTCATAACACATCAAGGAAATTGAGGAACAACGCTTCTCGGCACACAGAGCTAAGATCGCTATGTACGCAAGTTTCCTTCGTTCGGAACGACTTAGTTACGTGCCTGTAAGTGAGATTTGCCGAAAATTTTCATAACACATCAAGGAAATTGAGGAACAACGCTTCTCGGCACACACAGAGCTAAGATCGCTATGTACGCAAGTTTCCTTCGTTCGGAACGACTTAGTTACGTGCCTGTAAGCGAGATTTACGAAAATTTTCATAACACATCAAGGAAAATTGAGGAACAACGCTTCTCGGCACACAGAGCTAAGATCGCTATGTACGCAAGTTTCCTTCGTTCGGAACGACTTAGTTACGTGCCTGTAAGCGAGATTTGCCGAAAATTTTCATAACACATCAAGGAAATTGAGGAACAACGCTTCTCGGCACACAGAGCTAAGATCGCTATGTACGCAAGTTTCCTTCGTTCGGAACGACTTAGTTACGTGCCTGTAAGCGAGATATTGCCGAAAATTTTCATAACACATCAAGGAAATTGAGGAACAACGCTTCTCGGCACACAGAGCTAAGATCGCTATGTACGCAAGTTTCCTTCGTTCGGAACGACTTAGTTACGTGCCTGTAAGCGAGATTTGCCGAAAATTTTCATAACACATCAAGGAAATTGAGGAACAACGCTTCTCGGCACACAGAGCTAAGATCGCTATGTACGCAAGTTTCCTTCGTTCGGAACGACTTAGTTACGTACCTGTAAGTGAGATATACGAGAGAGGGTCACGTGGTAGGAGAAGTGAAGAACCGGGAGCGTGAAATAGGTAGAGCGGCGACATACGGTAGGGCAGAGAGAAAGGAATACAGAAGTTAGGTAGAGAGGCGAGCGCAGGGATAGAGGCAGAGGCAGAAGAGGAGGGGGAATAAGCACGGACAATAGAGGAGGTAGAGAGGCGACAGGAATAGAGGATTAGATCAGGAAAAATAACAAGGAAGAAGAGATGGAGGATAAGACAAAGAAGGAATTATTGAAGACGGAGGAGGTGATAAGGGGGAGCACGGAGAGTTTAGATGAGATGTGGAAAAGAAAAAGAGAAGTGATAGAGAGGGAGGCAGGGGAAAAAGGGGGCGAAGATGTAGGGGAGGGTAGAAAAGGGAAAAGGGTTCAAAGGTCACCGGTGAGGGGATCGGAAGGGGGGGAGTAGGAGAGATGGAATGGTGGAGGGAAATGAAGGAGGAATGGAAAAAGGAATTAAAAGAAGGGTTAAAGGGGGTTGAAGGAGGAAATGAGGAAAGAAATGCAGAAAGATAGGGAGATGATAGGGGAGATGTTAAGGGGGTACATGAAAGACCTAAGAGAGGAAATAGATGGGATAGTGAGGAGACAAATGGAGGAAATGGATGAGAGAGGGAGGGTGGAGAGAGAAGAAATGAGGGAAAAGGTGGAGGCGCTAGAGAACGAATGGCGAGAGATGAAACTTAGAGAAGGGGGGGGAGGGAAAAAGGGGGAGGGAAGAGGAGGAGAATTAGAGGGGAGAATTAAAGGAATAGAAATGGAGATGGAGATGAAGGAAAGAGAGGAGAGAAGGAGGAATATTGTAGTAAGAGGAGTGAAGGGGGGAGAAAGAGAGGTGAGAGCGAGGGTAGAAGAAGTCTTAAAAGAGATAAAAATAGAGGCTAGGGTAGAGGAAGTGAGATGCTTACGAAGTAAGGAGGGGGGGAAAGGGACGGCAATAGTGAAAATAGATGAAGTAGAGAAGAAGAAAGAGATAATGAGAAAGAGAGGAGAAATAAAGGGCAGAGATATAAGGTTGGATGATGACTTAACATGGAGGGAAAGAAGGATGAGATGGTTAATAGAGAGTGTGGCAAGGAGAGAGAGAGAAAAAGGTAAGAGAGTATGGGTAGGATATGGAAAAGTGCAAATAAATGGTATATGGTGGAAATGGAATGAGGGAGAGGAAGAGTTAAGGGATGGGGAGGGAAGAGGGTGGAAAGATCAGGGGGAAGAATAAGAGTAGAAGAGGACAGGGAGGGAAGAGAGATAATAGGAGAGGAAGAGGAAGGTGTGAGGGGAAAGAAGGGCATGGGGAGAGGAGAGGAGAGGGAGGGGGAGGAAAAGAGAGGGGGGAAGGGAAGGTATAGGGTGGGTTTTTGAAATGTAGCGGGGCTGAAGAATATAGATAGAGAATAAGGATAGAGATTTCTAGGAGGGTCTAAAAGAGTGGGATGTTATGATATTGTGTGAAACGTGGGTGGATAATAAAGGTTGGGAGAGAGTAAGGGACAAGATGCCGAGGGAATACGTATGGGAAATGGAGTGGGCCGGAAGAAAGAATAAGAAAGGAAGGGCGATGGGTGGAATGATTTTGGGAGTAAGAGTAGGGTTAAAGGTGGAGAAGGAGAGGGAGAGGAGAAATAAGGAAGGGTTAATGACTTAGACTAATTTAGACTAATTTAGGTTAATGACGTAGACCAATACTTGGAGAGTGTGTATTGAGGTCAAGACCGAGTTCATGTAGTTATAAAGACGTAAATCGTGTGCCAACTAACGTGTGATTATTTTGTGAATCTACAATAAAGCGGTGAGCCCACCTTTTCCCCCATAAGTGTATCACCTTGTCGTGGTTTGGTGGCTCAGTTGCTTTGCAATTGCTAAGATACACAAAATGCCAAGAAGGCGAGTTCGTCGTCGAAGGGGTGGTTTACCCAATACCCTACGATATGACTATGTTGCTCAATTTGGAGCTGTGAGTAAGGAAATCCAGGCGCAAGATATTGGTCTTAATGGTATTTCTAGACCATGTCGTATAATTGGAGGTTGCTTCACTGTTGTAAGTGTTGGCCATTCCCGCTGTCCTGCAATACAGCTGCAGATTTGGGGACCTGACAAAGAATCTCTAACCATTACACCATGTTGCGCCATTGGAACATCTCCAAGAAAAATATCGTTTCGTGTGCCAAGAGGAACAGACTTTTCCACGTTTGCTCCAACGGATCCACTAGCCAGCATTTGGGTTCCTCTCTACTATAATGGTTACATAACAGTTACGGGATGGATGACAGTTCAACATGCCCCACATAAGCTGCTTAGTAAAGTTATATTGCCAGAAATGATGGGGCTATCTTTGGACAGTAGTGATTTTGAAGCCCTCCCGCGCGCTCCGCGTCCGAGGAAGGAGGACGCCGACACGCTTCGCGCGCGGGATAGAAACCCGCCTGCCTAGCTCCGCTCGTGCGCCTGCGCGGCGCCGCCCAGCCGGTCCCTACTCTTACCCTGAACTTGCCGGTGGCGCCCTCCGCACGCCTCACCTGCGGCGCCCTATCTAACCGACTTCTTTGGTTGTTGCAGGTTAGTACCCGGCCTTGCGTCCCCCTTAACGTACACTCCTCTTTCCAACTCTGGAAGTAAGTGTTGATAGGAGGAGACTTTAATACAAGGACGGGGGTGGAAGGGGGAGAAGTGGAAGAGAGGGGTGAGGAAGAGGGGAAAGGAAGGTGCAGGAACTCGAAAGATAAAAAAGTGAATGGTGAAGGGAAGAGATTGTGTAGGTTCCTGGAGGAACAAGGGTGGTCAATATTGAATGGGAATGTAAAGGGGGAAGGTGAATGGACGTATACGGGGGGAATCGGTAATTGACTATGTGGTAGGGGATGAGAGAACGAGGGAACGGGTAGAGAAATTGATGGTGGAAACGAGGGTGGACTCGGATCATCATCCGCTCACAGTATGGATAAGGGGGATGAGCTGGGAGGAAAGCGGGAGGGGAGCAAGAAGCGGGGGCAGAGTGAGGAGAGGAGTGTGGACGATGGAGGGTAGAAAGGTGTTTGGGGAAGAGTTTGGGAAAAGGGAGGGAAGGAAGGAAGGAATAGAGGAGGAGTGGGGGGAGTTGAAGGGTAGGGCGTTGGGAGCTTTAGAAAAGGCGGAAGAGGGAAAGCAAAGGAGGGAGAAAAAGAGATGGTGGGATGAGGAATATAAGGAGGGGAAAGAAGTGGTCAGGAGGGAGCTAAGAAGATGAAGGAGGAAGGGGGGACAGGGGATAAATATAGAGAACAAAAGAGGAGGTACAAGGTCATATGTAAGGAAAAGAAGAGGAAGGAAGCTGAGAGGTGGGAGAGAGAGGTGAGGGAGGTGAAAACGGAAGGGCAGATTTGGAAGATAATAAATAGGGAAAGAAGGAACAAGAAGAGGGGATAGAAATGGAGGAATGGGATGGTTATTTTAGAGGGCTCTTGGGAGGAGTGGAATGGAGGGCAATAAGGGGGGCAGGAAGGGAAATGGGGAGGATGAAGAGGAGGAAATCAGAAGGGAGGAGGTTAGAAAAGTGATAAGGAAGTTGGAGGATGGCAAGGCGGCGGGGGGGGGGGAGTGGAATACCGAATGAGGTGTGGAAGTATGGAGGAGAAGAGGTGGAGGAGGGGATTTGGGATGTATGTAGAAGGATTTGGAAAGGGGAAGGGTGGCCAAGAGAGTGGTGGGAGGGGATAATAGCGCCGATACTAAAAAAAGGGGAGGGGGATAGGGTAGAGGAATATAGAGGGGTAACGTTAACCTAGACGGGGTATAAGGTGTATGTAGCGATATTGGCGGAAAGGTTGAGGAATGAGGTGGAACGGAAGGGTTTGATACCGGCAAGTCAGACGGGGTTTAGAAAGGGAGTAGGGACGATAGATAACATATATGTGCTCAATTATTTGATTAATAGGCAGGAAGGAGAGAAAGGAGGTAGAATGATAGCGATGTTTTTGGACCTAAAGGAGGCTTTTGATTCGGTGGATAGAGGGGTGTTAATAGAGGCGATGAGGGCAAGGGGAGTAAGGAAGGGTCTAATTGAAAGGTGTGGGGAGGTATTGACGGAGACGGTAAGTAGGGCGAGGATGGGAGAAAGGGAGGGGGAGGGGTGGATGGTGAGGAGGGTGAGACAGGGTTGCCCGTTGAGTCCATGTTTGTTTACGTTGTTGTTGGCGGACGTGGATGACGAGTTGAAGAGGGGAGGGTGGGGTGAGGTCAGGCTGGGGGGAGGGAAGGTGTATACATTGGCATATGCGGATGACATAGTGTTGTTGGCGGAGGATGAAGGAGGAATGAAGGGGATGATAGGAAAGTTGGAGAGATATATGGAAGGGTTTGGAGGTTAATGTGGCGAAGACTAAAGTAATGAGATGTAGGAAGGGAGGAGGGAGATGGAAGAAAATAAAATGGTTTTGGAAGGGAAAATTGTTGGAGAAGGTGAGGGAGTTTAAGTATTTGGGGTACACGGTGAGATCGAATGGAAAACAGGATGCACATGTAAGGGAAAGGGTTAGGAAAGGAGCAGCGTTATTAGGTCAGGTGTGGGGGATGAGAAAAAGGAGGTTTGGTGGGGATTGGGGAAAAAGGGTTTGGTTGTTTGATAAGTTAGTATGGTCGGTGGTTAGTTATGGGGTGGAGGTGTGGGGTTGGAAGAAGAGGGAGAGGGTGGAAAAATTGCAGGACAGGTATTTGGAGTGGATGTTAGGAGTGGAAAGGTATACGCCGGGATATATGGTAAGGGAGGAATTGCAGAGGGATTTGTTGAGAGGGAGGGCGGGTATGAGAGCGTGGAATTTTTAAAAGAAATTGGAGGAGGGTAAGGGGGGAGAGCTGGCTAGGAAGTGTTGGGAAGAGATGATGGGAAGGATTGGGAGGGGAAAAGAAGGGAAGGGCTAGGAGGAGGAGAGGAGGGGATTTATAGAGGAAAGGGGTGGAAAATGGAAGAGATGGTGGAAGTGAGGGGTGAGGAGGTGACTGAAAGAGAAAGAAAGTTGCAGAAAGAGGAAAGATGGAAGAGGATATGGGGGTCGACATATAATAGGTGGTATAAGTGGGTGAAAGGGGAGGGAGTGCCAGGGTATTTAAAAAAAGGATGGGGGAAAGCAGATGGCAAAGGGTAGCAAGAGTTAGACTAGGGAATGGGATGAGGGAAGGGAGATACTGGGAAGGGGAGGAGCGAAGGAAATGCAGGGAGTGCGAGAGGGTGTTGGAGTTATGGGAACATGTTTGGGAGGAATGCACGGATTGGGGGAAGGAAGATATGTGGCAAGAAAATGTGGGGATGGTATTAGGGGAGGAGGGAGAGGGGGAGAGGTGGATGAGAGAGTTGGAAGAAAAAAGGGGGGAAGGGAAGAATGAGTGGAGGAGTAGGGGAGTGGATGAGGGAGAGTGTGACTTGTAAACGGAAACGGAGATCCATAGGCATAAGTAGCAGTTAAGACAGCGTAGTTGCGTAGTGTGTGTGTGTTAGGTAGGTAGGATAAGGAGTTTAGGGTAAGAAGGCGAGATAGGTTAAACGTTTCTTGTATAAGAAAAAGGATGTATTGCGTTGTTTTTTGTATTGTTTTTGTATGATATTGGATGTTTTGTAACCCCAAGGGGAACAATAAAGATTATATATATATATATATATATATAATAAAAATATAAAAAAATACAAAGATATAAAATATGCCGGAAATCTGGATGTCGCCCGTATATTGATACTATAAATTAAATTAAATCAAATTATAATATATACTATAAATAACTAATGTAATATAAAACATAATTTTAATATAAAATATACATAAATATTCCTCACTCTTTGGAAAACCACCAGATTCAATAGGGCTCTCAACAACTCCATTGCGAGGTCCTCCGTCCAACATGACGCGTTCCAGCGACCACGACACAACACGGCTTGAATTAAAGACGGCATTTTTCAAACTTCACTTGGAACACACTTAATAGACTTCTTCTTTATTCGCTGTCAGACACTTTGTGACGGACATAATGGGATAGACATTGTCTCGATTAAACATTTAGAGTAGGGGATGTATCACTTACAAACAACGCTTACCTTTTGCACATGATAAGAAGACAAAAGTAAGCACGTCCCGCGAACAATTATCTACAAGTCTTTTAAATAAAATAATAGAGTATTTTAATACGGATAACGGATTATTATAATATTGTTGCGTCCGCGCGTCGACTTCGATAATACTCGAACACGCGCGACACAAACGGCACTCGCGTACCGCGACGTAAATGATTAACACTCTTTTAAAGGAACAAAAGGAACTTTAATAATAACACAGAACACACAATTGAACAAGGAACACAGAACGGTTAATAACGGTATTCGTATCTCAAATATGTCCGCCCGGAATGACATCCGTCGCGAGACTCAAGATGGCCGATCTCTCCCAAGATGTCCGACGTTGTTTAACAACAACGCTTAGCAACGTTCTCCCGGAGACGAATACAGCAGATTCATGAATAACCGCCTTAGACGACCCGCAGGGACGCAACAATATGTAAACCACAATCGAACAGCTTTGAACGGCTATCGAACGGCTTTGAATAGCTATCGAATGGTTATCGAACGGCTTTTGAACGGCTTTGAACAGCTATCGAACGGCTTTGAACGGCTACCGAACGGCTTTGAACGGCTTTGAACGGCTATCGAACGGCTACCGAACGGCTTTGAACGACAAAACAATTATTTATACACCATTCAAATATTTAAAGCCTATGCCCATGTACTGAAATGTAACATCTGTACTCTGATAAGGTGGCTGACGCCGCTATCTAACGTCACGTACTGAAATTTAATACTCGCATACTAGGATAAGAAAGAGGAAAAGGGAAAAATAAAAGAGAACAAAAATATATTTTAACATTAGTTTATTCTAAATAATGTTTGGGTGAATCTTTATGATGATTCGTCCACCAATTGAATATTTTAAATACATTTTGTAAAGCGCAATTTTTTAAATGTTTTTCACAGCGCATAGTGTTAGTAACATCTAGCTTATTTAACGAAGTGATATCTTCATAGTCCGCATCCAAGGTCTCAATAATAACATCGTTTCTCGCATCATCGCCAAGTATATCGGCCAGCCATTCTCGTTTTTCGTGTCCTTTAACGTACACAATAGAAGATGCTCCATCTTCCTCTTTCGTCGCGCCCATCACAGCTCTCGTAATCAAACGCCTAGCGAAGCTGTATGGAACGTTTCCATCCTCCCATTGAAGTCCATGGTGATGTCCGATTAGCCATGAAGCTTGACATCTCTCAGATTTTGTAAGCGCACGCCATGGTATGGGACTTGCAAAAAAGTAATGAGAGAGAACAAATCCAATATCGCTACTTCCTTCATGATAAAGTTTCGCCCGATAATGAATCGTTGCAGATCCACAAACGTTGGCGCGATCATGCTGATAATATTACCGTACGATTGCAAAAATGAAGTACGACTGCTGTCGATCGTCAAAATCTCAATCTTTATATATTTTTGATATTGGAGGGGATATTTGCTGATTTAGGTAATTTTACGAACTACGTTGGTGTTCGGGAGTCGATCTCGATGAGATCACCCGAAACTGAGAGAGACGCTCAGAGATGAGCGAGAAGCGGTGTGTAACGCGAATCCGTAGATTCGCTGGAGGATAAGGAGATTGAGAAAAGACTCGAGTGCGGATTATTTTAACTATTCGTTTTATTTAGAATAATAGGAGCGAGCGACGGCACGTATTCCGCGAATCCGATGGATATCTTCAAAATGTCCTGTTAATGACTGCCTTCGACGCGTGTCGGAAATCTTGCAGAGCTTCTTGCTAGAGGCTCTCGCGAGAACGGATATCTTGCACGCGGACACCGGATGTTGCTTGGCGCGAGGCAGAGGACGTTCGCGTAACGGTTAACGCGCGTCGACTCTCGGACTCCACACTCTTAACAATTAACTTTCACGGTGTCTTAGCACTAATTGACTGAAGAATACAGTTTTAGATATGACCGAATTGACCGCCGCGAGAATATGAATGCGATCGTATGCGAGACAATTCGAACTGATTTGAGACGAGTAAGCCTACTGCGTACGCGACACGAGCGAGTATATGCGAAGTGCGAATGCGAAAAGTCGATGTATTTCGACCGGCTCGAATCGTTGTCGTAGGCAGACTAAATCGACCGATCGCGGAAACTCGCGCTCTGCCGATCTGAATAACAAGTTTTTCTGATTTCGAACTTTCGAGAACTTGCTATTTGTCACAGCTTTTCATTCTAAGAAGAATGCGATCACGCACCGAGCGGGTGACCGCGACGCTGTTTGTTCTCGCTCGAAATTTTAATGTTTCAATTTTGAACAGTTGGTCAATGGGCAATATTCGACAACGCGATGCAAGATGAGACAATAGGCGGTAGTATTTGCCGGTATATATCCTCCTTGCACTCAAACTTTAATCTCACGTCCACGGTGGAATTTTTGACAGACTCGTTTTGTCGCGAGCAATCAATAACCGCGAGAGGACCGAAATGTAAAAATTTTGAAATGTTTAATAGCACATCATCATTATCACATCCGTAATAAGATTTGCGAAAACGAGAGTACATATCGAACAAGAGGGCGAATCTATTTTTATCGAAATCTAAATTCAAATCATCGTAGGTATAAAATTCCGTGTTTAGATAAAGTTTAACGTTGGTCAATTTAAAGTCGTCGAATGCAGTAACATCTTTTGACACAGCATCTTTTCTGCCAGTCTGCAGCGCAAAGATCACGTATCGCGGCTTCTCCAGCTGAAAGGCGGCTTTCACGGTCCACGAATGCTTGGTCGTATTATGCAATAGAGAAAATTCGTATAGATCCCAATAGCGAAAACTCATATTCAAGTATCGCCCGCTTTCCAACGCGCGTAGCAAGGATAGTTTATTAACCTCGCTCAATATTACATGAGGCATACGCCATTGTATCTTGAATAATTCGATATCAGCTTCAGCCGAAGCATGTCCAAATATGCAATTGTTGTCGTTGCGCGAACGTATCAGAATTAATTCGTGACGAGCGTTAAGGGGATCCTAAAGCGACGGGCGAACTCCGACGGGTTAGCGCCCTTATCCAAACGTAACTAAAAATATCGATAATACCGACGTTTTTAGTTCCGCCATTACCGACACATTATTATTTGAAACATGCATAATAGAAAAAGTAATCTTTTGCATTGTGTTCAATATATTGAATTGAGATAATATCGCGTATTTTTACTGCTGTATCGTCTCGCAGATATCGAAGCATATCTAAGCGTGTCGATGATAGTAAAATATAGATGTGTCTTTATTGCATAGTTTGAACACAAAATTTCAACATGGCTCATATTGTGACATGTACTTTTCCATATATTTTTTAAGAGAAATATCACTTGATCATTTGTGTATGTGTATATATTTATATATACATGCATATATATTAGGTGTACAAATAAGTTCCCGCCGTTTGACAAAAGTTGGCGCCACCAGTAAGTTATGGTTAAAATTGTCAGATGTAAAACGTCCTTATCGTAAGATTGGACATCAGTCAATAACATAACCTTAAAATATTAGTGATTTTTTATCAGTATAATATATTCTTTTGTGTGCGAAAATGTCGAGTTTTGAGCCGAATAAGCGTCATTTGCGGGAACTTTTGATTTACTTCTTCAATTTGAAGAAATCTGCAGCTGAGGCGTATCGATTGCTTGTAGAAGCATATGGTGAGGCTGCCTTAAGTGAGAGAAGTTGTCGTGAGTGGTTTCAAAAGTTTAAGAACGGTGAATTTGACATCGAAGACAAAGAACGTAGCGGAAGGCCGAAAGTGTATGAAGACGAATTGGAAGCATTATGGGATCAAGATTCGTGCCAAACGCAAGAAGAACTTGCACTTACATTGGGAGTGACTCAACAAGCAATTTCACATCGGTTGAAATCATTGGGATTGATTCAAAAACAAGGAAATTGTGTTCCATATGAACTGACGCCGAGAAACGTTGAACGCCGATTGTTCACATGTGAAATGCTGCTTGCCAGGCATAAACAAAAGGGTTTTCTACACCGTATAGTCACTGGTGAAAAATGGATCCACTATGATAATCCAAAAAGAAAGAAATCATCTGGCCATGCTTCAACATCTACAGCTAAGCCAAATATTCATGGAAAAAAACTCTTGTTATGCATTTGGTGGGATCAGCTTGGTGTCGTGTATTATGAGTTGCTCAAACCGAACGAAACCATTACTTGGGCTGTCTACCGAACACAATTGATGAAATTGAGTCGAGCACTCAAGGAAAAACGCGCCCACTACTCCAGACACGACAAAGTTATTCTCCTGCATAATAATGCTCGTCCACATGTTGCGGCGCCGGTCAAAACCTATTTGGAAACACTCAATTGGGAAGTTTTACCCCACCCGCCGTATTCACCAGACATTGCTCCTTCTGATTTCCACATGTTTAGATCGATGGCGCATGGCCTGTCTGAGCAACACTTCACATCATATGAAGATACCAAAAATGGGGTCGATTCGTGGATAGCCTCAAAAGATGAAGCATTCTTCCGACGCGGTATCCGTATGCTGCCAGAAAGATGGGAAAAAGTAGTGGCAAGCGATGGACAATTCTTCAAATAAAACATTAGGTTCCGTTCTTTCACAATAAATGCCCAATTTTTGATAAAAAACGGCGGAAACTTATTTGTACACCTAATATATAATATATTTTATACATGTATAAAATATATATATATATGTAAATATATTATACATATTATTGTGTATGTAAATGTTTATATATTTGTAATATAAATTTAGAAACATTTATAATACGTTATACAGGGTGTCCCCAATTTAAATGTCAAAACTTTAGGAGCTAAACTTAGTAAGATTAGATTAGAAACAAAATTTCGCGTTGTCGCGTATTTATCTACAATCCTCTAATTTTACCTCAGGAGGATTTTAACTCACTCTCTTTTCTTAATTCCATGTTCTACAATTTTTATTTTATAATACTTTTTGATAAATCTTATAATTTTAGTGTTGTTTTAAGTTTTTTGGTGAAAATTATTTGTTTCATTTTTTGCGATTTTCTTCAAAACGAAGCAAAAACGAGCAAATCTCTAAAGGACTTTTTGTCTTAGTTTATCGGTTTCCTACACGCTCCTAAAGTTTTGACATTTAAATTGGGGACACCCTGTATATTTATCTCAATCTCGAAAGAATAATGAATTTACAATATTCTGAATATTGTAAATAAAGAATGGGCCCCTCCATCGCCCATTCTTGTGAGACGCAACCATATATTTTTATTGTCTCTCCAATTTTAATTAATAAAGATAATCTTTGCATGAGATTTTGTTCTTGATGATACTATTTCGAACATCATGACAAGCTTTTTGAATACGATGATAAATCTTTATCATCGTTAGTAGTATATCGGTATAATCGATATGATCGAGAGCTAATCAGTAATATAAACTTCTTCACCATAAATGTGAATGTTTATATATATTATGACATATGTACATGTAATTATGACGTAAGCACATATTAAAATTTACATTTATATAAATAAAATATTTATCCTCTGTTTTCAAAACATTGCAACAAAATTTTTTGATAGTTACAATATTTTGGATATTTATAATATAGAAAGGGCCCCTCCATCGCCCATTCTCGTGAGAACGCAACCAAAATATATTATTTATTTATTTCGTCTCTCCGATTCTAATTTAGAAACATTGAGGCATTTTTGTGCTCATATACTCTTACGAATATCAGGATACATTTTTGATTAAATGATAAATTACTTATCACTTTGGAAAAGGCAACAGTTTATTGCTTTCTATAATTTTACAAAAATGTTCTCTCATGCATTTAACATTTTTGGAGTATTTTTCCTTGCAAGGATTGCCTCCTAAGACTATAGTCGTGGCGAAAGCTGCAGGGTATTCTAAATATAGCACACTTTGTGTTTCGAAAGAAGAAGTTTCTCTTACGATGCGCAAAAAAGAATCTAACGATTCATCGTTTAATTGACTTGTTATAGGCAAGACATTCTTTTTTATCGAAGCGAAAGAGAAGCAAATGTGTAGTCTAAAAGCTTTCTATGTCTTACCATATCGTCTTCAGTTATATCTCTTTTATTTGAATGACTTATTATCATGCAGTCATCGTCTTGCTCTTTATTCAGATAGTAACAATATTAGTCGTTACTATTTCCATTGGTGAAACGTTCGGTTTGAATTGTTTATTCTTTTCCATGCCATTTTCGCTTACTATAATATTTTGTCTACTTGTTTGACTAAATAATTTTTTTTCAGCTTCTTCTTTAGCTTCCATAATATATCTTGGATTTCTTATTGTCATATGTCTATTATGACGACTGTCCAAGATTTCTGGAAGCATGCATTCGTTATAGAAGCGTGTTAAGAAAGGCAGCATTTGATTTCTCCAAAAAATATTGTCTCTATCAATGCGCAATATTTTCATGCTTTTTGGAGTCCAAACAGCAAAAATACAATATTCTCGCTGTGTAATATTTAATTGACCTTGAATTTGATAATAATATTGGTGCTTCCGATTCATTTCGTGCGGATTTTGTTTTTTCAAAGATACCTTTTAAAAAAGGCAATGTCTCAATGGCTTTTTCCGCTGTTAAATTTTCAGCCGACAAAGGACATTTGATTTCCACCAGACCATTTTCGTCAATAAGTCCGTCAGGGGAAGCACCCAAGCATGGATTTTCAGTATCGATGAATAATCCGCAAGGTTTTATTTCTTTATTTAATTATATGGTCAATTCATTCTTTGCTACTTCTTCATTATCGCGACCATATTTTGTGGCTGCGGTATCAATGAATGAAGGATATAAAATGGCTTTTACTGTCGCTGCGCAAGACGTTGTCTGTCTCATGCGACATATGGTTCCAAAATTGGATGCCGTTAACATTTCTCGTCTCAATGATAACCATAATTCAGATTCACTCTGCTTTTTTGTATCGAGTTCAATTTTCTGCCAGTTCATCGCATTTTCCAACAATTTTTCTAAATGGTTTTGCAGAAGTTGTTGAAATATATCGGATGGAAGATCCGGTTTTTGCGATTGCGGACCGTAATAACGATCTGTTCCTGGCTCTAGTTTGAATTTTTTTTGCCTTCCCTGTGCTTCTCGAGATTCTCTGGTTTTCGCAACTTTTATTTGTCGTCGCTTTTCCAAGTTTTCCACAATAGGCGGAACAGTCTTACACATGCTTTGATGTACTTGTGTAAGTACTCGTTGCGTATTGTATTGCACAACTGCTCCTGCGATTCTAGCATTATAAGAGCCTCGTTTACCAAAATTAATACGCTTTCCGCCAATTAGTTTACAGATTATCGAATTGAACAATTCTGCTGGATTATTCGTTAAATTTAATAATAAGCTCTCGGAGTAAGCACTTAGATACATGATAGCACTTTCTATTTTTGGAAAGAGACCGTGTAATTTTAGAAATGGTATATAATTTTTCTTTGTTTCATCACAATTCTCTTTGCGACCACGTGCTTCACATCGCTTATGTTTGCCAAAAATATGGCTAGGAATGTTCAATATATCTTTTTGTAATTCTATAGCCTGGTAATGTTGAGGTTGCCTTTCTTCTCTTCGAAGAGCGGCTGCTTCTATTACTTCTTTTCGAATTTTTAAAATGTTGTTTCGTACAACATTTCGCACTTCTACAAAGCCACGCTGTCTATGCATTTTTGGTTGAGTTATCTCAGCCACAGCTTTTAGCTTTTTGCATAAATTGCGAAGCAAATGATTGGTGCATTCTATCTTTTTTACTGTCACCATATGGTCACGGTATGGTCTGTTATCAACAATGGCCTGATAAACGCTGCTGTCACCATCGGCAACAACTGTTTTATAAATCAGACCATGCATTTCGAGGCTACATTTGAAACCTTCCGCGATGGCTCGCTCTCCATGCTTGTGGAGCTTGCGTTCCGATCAAAATTTTTGTAGCATTTGTGATCTCTTGGTTTAATACCTTTCCGCTCTGCCACATCACATAGCGTACAAAATTTATTGCGGACACCGACGAAAAGAATCTTTCCCGTGCGGTAACCAATTATGTCTCCAATACCGGAAAGAGAGTCGTAGGCGCTGCCATACGATCTCTTCATCCAACTACCATCTGCTACAACTGTTATGTACGGAATACCGTTTATAACTTCGTTTTTCTCAAGAGCGAGATGTTTTTCAACTTCGCCAGCCGCTTTCATATTTTCCATGGCTGTGTTTTGAAAATCATCGACTAAATTGTCTCTATATTTGATATAAGTTGGCTCGGACATGCAAGGAATATTCATGGCTGCACACAACTCTTCGAGCTGGGCATAACCAATTCCCACTGTAACAGTTCCTGCTACAGCAGCCGTGTTAATGTCCAATGTTTCCGGCTCTGTGGGTTCTGACCAAATGTTGGCTTCATAATTGCACATTTGGCACTTGAACAGCAACTGCGTCTTAAACCCACGGCGAAGAGAATTAACGAGTTTCCAATCTTTAAATTGGCACTCTATTCCTCGCGCATGGTTATTAAATGTTCTATGGATTTCATTCCACATAAAAGCAATGTCGACAATGCGACGGCCTTCAGGCAAACTTTCTTGGATACAAGAAGTGTCTAGAAGGGCTTTATTATCGACAACAAGAGTATTGTTATCATCGCAATTGTCAACATTCTGATTTAACGTACCTGTATTTGATGTAACTTTCAGGCACTGCATTACCTGGGTACTAATTTCCGAATCTGTGTCAGGAAAGGATTCCATTGATTTATTAAAATCAACGGATTCGTCATTAGTTCCTTTTGTAAGCTCTGTGCTCTTTTTTTCTTGCGTTACCTTTACTAACTGTCGCCTGCAAAAAAATTAATGAATTAGTATTATTTTGTACAATCTTGCTCCAAAAAAGATATGCCACATTTATTATATCATTTTAAACAATTATAAATGATTTCTATTATATTAATAATTATAAATATTATAATAATAATACTTAAAAAAGTAAAACCTCTGAAAAATAAGTACAGTTCTTTGTTTATAAAATCTTACATAACTATTACTGAAAATTAACTATGGCAAAATAGATTATATTTTGACAACACAAATGCCATATTTTCAGTAAACCAGAACGCCCATCAAACCGCATCTGGTATAAAATATTTTTCAAAACAATCAGCACACGGATAGATCGCCTCTGGGATAAATATTTTTTAATAACCATAGCGCTCATGCAAACCGCATCTGGTATTATATATCTTTTATGTTCACCAGCACACGGATAGATCGCCTCTGGGATAAATATTTTTTAATAACCATAGCGCTCATGCAAACCGCATCTGGTATATTTTTTATATTCGCCAGCACACGGATAGATCACCTCTGGGATAAATATTTTTTAATAACCATAGCGCTCATGCAAACCGCATCTGGTATATTTTTTATATTCGCCAGCACACGGATAGATCGCCTCTGGGATAAATATTTTTTGATAACCATAGCGCTCATGCAAACCGCATCTGGTATTAAATATTTTTTATGTTCACCAGCACACGGATAGATCGCCTCTGGGATAAATATTTTTTAATAACCATAGCGCTCGTGCAAACCGCATCTGGTAATAAATAATTTTTATGTTCACCAGCACACAGATAGATCGCCTCTGGGATAAATATTTTTTAATAACCATAGCGCTCATGCAAACCGCATCTGGTATTAAATATTTTTTATGTTCACCAGCACACGGATAGATCGCCTCTGGGATAAATATATTAAAGCAGTCAAGCTCACGAATAGACTGCTTATGGCACTAACTACTATATATGTATATATATATATATATATATATATACATATATATATACAGGGTGGTCCTCGTAACGGTCGTCACGATTTTTAAGGCACTTACAATAATCTGACATAAAAAAGTCATAAACAGAAATTTATCAGTTTCTAACCGGCAACAAATTGCAATAATAAAAATTGACCAAACATTTCTTTTTCCATAAAAAAGCAAGGTCACCTTCAATTTTTTAAATGGAACTGCCTACTTTTTATTGCATATTCTTGTAGCTTATCTCGAGAGATTTTCAAAACACTATAAAGTATTTTTTCATTAAGTACTTTTTGAGTTATTTTATATTTTATTCTGACATATTTTGATATAAAAAATAAAATATCT